>CAWUFW010002888.1:1790000-2011463 GCA_963921515.1 Calotriton arnoldi
ACTAATAATTAATGCAGAGAGAAAAGTGACTAAGCTACAAAATGAGATTAAGGATGTAGAAAGAGAGATTGTAGAAATGAACTTACCTGAACCGACCGAGAAAAACTATGTGATATTGAAAGAGATACTAAGAAAACACCAAGAAGACATTAAGATGCGTAAAGCAAGGAAACTTATGAGAGATGAAAGGGATTACTTGGCAGGGAGAGTATTCACATTTGCCAGTAAATTTGGTCATTTAGCGAATAAGGGAATGTAGATATCCCAACAGAAACAGCCAGTAACCAGTCATCTAGTCTAGCAGCGGGTGACAATGGGGCCGATTCACAGAACTAATCTGAGATAAAATCCTAAACTTACAACTTTTGGTATTCACAGAAGGCATTTAGTAGTAGTAAAGTTAGGACTCCTAACTTTACTACTACTAAATGCCTTCTGTGAATACCAAAAGTCGTAAAGTTAGGATTTTGTCTCAGTTTAGTAGTAGTAAAGTTAGGAGTCCTAACTTTACTACTACTAAATGCCTTCTGTGAATACCAAAAGTAGTAAGTTTAGAATTTTATCTCAGATTAGTTCTGTGAATCGGCCCCATAGAGAGTAATACTGATCAAGCTGAGGGTACATCAGATTCAGGAAATCGTTTTTTGGAAGAAATGAGGAGAATCAGAATAGGGAACCAGAAGGTACATACACGCCCTGGAAGATCAAGAAAACCAGACGAGGTAGGAGAACAAAGGGAGCAATCAGAAGACAGGACAGGCATGCATATGAGATCATGGACCAAAAAGAAGTAACATGTATGGCTCAAGATGACAAACACATGAATGTGAATGTGGTTAATTTGTCGGATAAAATGCTAACTAATGACATGATTAAAGTTCTAAAGAAGGGTCTTGGCTTCTGTCCTTCAAGTATTATCAAATGTGATCAGATTATGATTGACTTATATAAGTTTGTACTTAAGTCTAAGCTTAAAAACATTTCTCGACACATACCTAGTGCAAAGCAAGATACTAGGTTGCCACCTTTGAGTGACTTATCTATACAGGATGCTATAGATACAACTTTATTACTTTCTCTCACCTTGGAAGAAGGTGAATCAACAGATGTGAGGGGATTCCTGACCCATCTAGGTATAGAAAGTAGGCATACAAGAGATAGTGGATTAAAATCTAAATCTAAGTGGACACCGAATCTCCCACCTGATAATTGTTGTGATCTATTTTTTAAGAATGTTTGTAATGATTTGGACAGAATGTCAAATAGACAAATATTGGAAAAATTACACGGCACAGACAATCTTACTAAAAAGGAGAGGGATGCATTGAAGCATTGAGAGCTGATGATTCTTTGATCATGAGAGAAGCAAACAAGGGTGGGTGTGTGGTTGTTATGAACAGAATAGATTATAACAATGAAGTTTACTCACAATTCGGTAATCCCAATTGTTATGTGACACTGGAAACTAACCCCATTACACATATTGCGCATGTTATCACTACAGGCCTTAAATCTTGGTATGAGGAAGGACTATTGACTATTGAAGAATATACTTACCTTAAGATTGACAGACCCAGATTTCCATGCTTGTATTCCTTGCCCAAGATACATAAAAACACCCCCTTCCCACCAGGAAGACCTATTATCTCTGGTATAGGTGGCCCAACTGAACATCTGTCACATTTTGTAGACACATTCCTGAAATGATTAGTGTTGAGCAGGGGTGATTTCTTTATTAGGGCGGCAGGGCTCCGCCTGCTTCAATTTCTGACTCTATTGCTATTTCCTATTTCTTTAAACGAATCGGTAATGCATTACACCTGTGACACTCGCTCTGCGCGAGGGTCAGGCAAAACCAGGCACTTTCAATAGGCACATGTGCCGGGCGACGCAGGATTTTTAGGGCTTGCTTGATTTCAGCCCTGGCCCCTGGAGGCTTACAACACTGTAAGGCACCTACCTCGAATGATGCACTGCAGCCTTGCTGGTTGCAAGCAGTCTGGGCGCTTTATGCCTAAACCCTGGGTTTTCAAGGTTGCTTGTCAATCAGTGAGCAGGCACTGTGTATGAATGCACCTCACCCTTTTCCTAAATCGTCACAGCCTGGGGTGGGAAAAAGCCTCCATGGCCCCACCCCATCCTGGGAAGAGCAGGGAAAGGTCTGAGGTGCACACGAGGCTGACTACGACATGATCTGCAGCAGACGTGAGCTTCATAAACGGCTGGCAGTTGATATCGCAGGCAAGTGCGGGAGGGGGCCTAGAGCAGGTTTTTAATAGAATGTATAATTCAGGTGCTAAGCACGGGGGAAAAAACAGGCCTTAAAATATGCTCTTTCCAGGCCCTTATTTCTTAATAACAATGCCTTCGTACCAGGCGGTGATTGAGGGAAACAGCTTTTTATTCATTTCTTTCCTCCAGTCTTTCTGGTTTTATTTCCTTCTTTTTCTTGTCTTCCTTCATTTCTTATTTCCTTCTCTATTACTATTTTTCTTGCTCTGGGATTATTTAAGATAATCAGCATTCGTGAATATAGCTGTGATGTCCGGGTCACTTGTGACAGAGCAACACAGGACAGAAAAGAAAGCGGAGTCAAGCGGCATCTTAATATTTCCCTTTTACTTCTTGACATGATAGGGGGATGATGAAAATTCTTGCCATGTCAAGTTATCAGTGTGAATGGTAAAAAATGTCAGGAGGGGAATGGACTTTCCATAGTTAATGAGTAACTTTTTTGGGTGCAAGCGGAAATAGGATTTGCCATCTCCTGTGAGGTCTAGGGTTGTAACCTGATTCGGTTAGTAAACAGAGAATAGAGTGAATAGCAGTTGTTAAGCAACAGTGACCAGGTGTGTGCGTGTGTGTGTGTGTGTGTGTGTGTAAGCCAGGCAGTGCATCAGTCCTCTGAGGGTGATTGGCTTTGCAGGTATTCTAGCCAGCTCTGACAAAACAAACAATAGGTAAGCCATGCAATGTAATCAGCTGCAGGCACCTTTGCAACATCTTTCTTTGATCAAACCCTAAGACTTTGTTGCCTCGCACGCAGAACCGTCCTAGCTGTGTGGATTTTTTTCAGGCAATACTGACCAACTTCTTCACACTGAACATGTCATTTGTGTTTTTTCAGTTTAATGTTTCTCGTCAAAAGTGGCCATTCACAACTTGCTGGTGTGAAATATTTTTGCCATGACACCAAGTAACTAACACAACACTACATATTTAAAGATACACAGCTGCATTGCGGGTGGGTGTTCCAGGTGGTAGATAATTTATAGGTTAGCCCTCACTCATTTCAGCCTGCTCACTGTGATTGCATTGTGAGCCTCCCTCGGGCCTTGGATCAAAATCTACTACTTGCATATCTACCTACAGATCACTGTTTTAGCTGATCACTAGTCCTTTCCACCAAACAGACTGTAAGTTTGTTTTCCACGCAGGCATCTGACTGCAGACCACTAAAATATAGATCTTGCTGCTTGGAAGGTGACATTGGGCTGGGACCGCCTCGCAAAGTGGCCTTCACCCCCTGGGTTCCAAGGGTAGCTTTGCCTTCTTGAGGGAAAAAAACAAGATGGCCCAATTTTTACATACTTTAGACATTTGTGAATTTTAATAATAATATAGCAGCATTTTGTTGCATTCTTACACAACCATGCTCTTTGAAAGGAAAATATTATTATTCCAGCTTTTTGTGCAATTAAGTTTTGCCTGCCAGTTGTCGTAGCAAGTCAAAACTGTGGTTAAATGAATATCTAAAAAGCCAATGTTGTTTAAAATGAAATAATGCTCATATGAGCAACTCATTTCCTTTGTGGACTGCCATTCTTCTCTTTGTGCTGTAGAGGATCTGTCATACTAATTGCCAATTGTGTTTCGGTTGTACTCCGGGCGTTAACTACTCCAATATGTGATATATAGTAAATATGTCGATGTGCAGAGTGTAATATTTAGTATTTGGGGAGGGGCAAATCCTCGAGTGCCACATGCAGCTACTCCCCTCCCTCAACAATAGTGATAAACATTATTGCTGTCAGGGCCATCTGCATGTGCTGTTTAGGTAGGCCGTCCTTTTTTCTGAAGTTGTTAATAAGAAAGGGGTTAAACTAAACCAGAGCACAGGGGATTCAATTAGTGCAGCAGTGAAATCAAAACAACGAAGTCTTGAATGTGGTTCTAGTTTTTTCCTGTTGTGATGTTGTTCTCAAATAGGCTAGCATTCTTTTTTGACAATAGGTGAAGTTGCACTGTGGTAAAAAATGTATGATTTGACTTTGTTAGTACATTTATCCAAATAACGTGCTATTGGGCCCAATTTGTTTAATCTGTAAAACATAAATAATTTAACAACATTCCATTCCATATTACCCATGATACCATCTGTTGGTGGAGTATAAATAAACCTGCAGATTGGATTAGGAACATTTCAGAATCCACTTGGAGTAGGTTAATCTCTGGACCTTTCTCCTGCTTTGTGGGTCTGGATGGGTTCTAAGAAATTCCTATGATTAACACACCTCTAGTGCTTGGAGATACTGCAACTCCTTGGTCACTACTAGTTTCTATGCCAGTGACTGTTTAGAGGTCTACAGATGTTAGCTTGTGCTCTGCTAATAAGAATTGCAAAGGAACCAGCTTGACAGGCCACTAAGCGACTGCCACCAGCCAGTCCAGCTGGTCTGTTAGAGGCACCAGTCAGACATGTGACTGACACACACTGTCACCCTCGCCACCCGGCCTTTCATTCGATCAACTTGACAAGTGACTGACACTGCCACAGCCATACTGGCCTTTCAGAGACACCGGCCTGACATGTATTTTACTTTTCTCCAGGTCTACTAGCCAACAGATATTCTAGCTTAGCATTTGCCTCTGTACCACAGGTCTACCTTCCTCAATGTACCTACAAGAACCTGGAGCCTTTGGAATGGACGTCCAGAACACCCGATCTTGCCACTGTGTCTGCAGTTCTAGTAATGCCACCAGAGGTGGTTTATTGCTGTCATAACTACACTTTCACAATTGCTTTATTAAGCTGCTTGCTTTCTCAGATTTGCTTGAAAATGCACCATTTTGCCACTCTTTTTTTCAAAACAATTCCGGGGGGAGAACCCTCCCGAACCCCCCTATAAAGGTCGGGCTCGCTACGCTCGCTCCCCACAGGACACTTATCCCATCCTTATACGGCTCACCATTTTCAAATGCCACCAGCCGCCACTAGATTTGGGCACCTGATGAAAGCAGGGTGCTGATTGCAACGGATGAGTCGGTCTGAGTGAACATTGGAATGGCAGTTTTTGTATAACTTGGGGGTGCACAGACCTCTGTAGACGGCTCCTAAATTATTCCTGTCTCAGTCGTTACGGGGGCAGTAGCACCAGATGTAACAGCTGCAGTGTTATACTCAGCTGGGCTTGTGCTAAGGAGCTCGTCTATGGAGGCATCCTCTTTCTTGTTCTCTATCTTGTTTTTTGGTTTTTCCTTTTCCTCTCTATCTAGCAAAGGATAAGCCCCAACAGTCTCAATGACTTCCTCTCGCCACTTTCTCTGCTTCTCTTCATCCTGAGTGCTTCTCCAGGAACGAAGCTTATTACGGATGTTTAATTCAAATTTCTTTTGTTTTCTTTTCACTCGCCATCTGCTCCCGAAGGTCTAAAGCTTCAAACTTTGTATGAGCCTAGGTTTGAGTTTTAAATCCTACATCCTCCTCCTCAAATTTTCTATCCTAGGGATATGGAAGGTTCAGCTCAGCGGAAATCTAAGTTCCCCATCCTAGGATGTGTATTTGTACAATTGGTCAGTCACATGCATGTGTGTGACCCATTCTTTGCTGACATTTCCCTAGCTTGGGTAACTTCTGGAGGGAACTTCTCTTACATATTTGCATCCTCCTCTTTCTTTGACAAGGGATTACCCATTTTTCACAAGTTCTCAATCGCTGTCTGTTTCAATGTCTCACTTTGCACTCTACCAAGTTTGCGATCTGTCCACCAATTCTAGTGCGTCTCTGTCAAAGGTCACCCTATCACAGCGCGTCTACAGTGTCCATTATCCAATCCTGCATGGCACATTGATGATGCAACAAACACTGCTAGATCGCTTCCAAATCACTCCATAACTTTTTTTTCACCTTTCGCCTGCTTTGACTACACAAAGTTTCTATCATAATAGAAAAGCTACCCACTCTCGCACAACGGTGAGCCCTTGACCTGCGACAGTCACATCATTCGGCACGTTCACTCCCTGTCCACTATTGGTTAAACCACCATTTAGCTCAATTAGTGCATTCCTGCAATAAAAATCATTTCTCTACCTTAGTGTAATTGATAGCACCTCACAGTTCAGCTCGTCTAGCAGGCAAGTTCAACAGTTCAGCATTCTAAACTGAGGTGCCTTTCTTTAAATGTCAAAGAATATAATGAAAAACAAAATGATTATTGGCCCAACAAATCCGACAATCAAAGCCACGTTATAATTGCTGTCCAAATTTGTCCACTGCATCTCACCACCATGCGCCTACTACAACTCCCAACATGCAGTGTTTCGCAACTTCATTTTGCGCATTTCACATGCAATCCCTATTGATACTCATGTTGTTCTTCTTCTTCAATCACAATGTCTTTCTGGAACCAGCATCGGGCTGGGACTTGGTCAGTTTAGATCTTGAGTAAAACCATCTGGACCATCAAGGTAGATTGTCAGGTTCTAAGGCCAATCTGTTTGATAATTTGGGTCGTCTCCAATCGGAACCATCACCTCTGCTACCAGATCTGTCAGTGCGCCAACTTATCACAAAATCCAACTCATGGGGGCATGCCAGAGGCTAGGACTGGGAGCAGTGTAGTCACGATACGGACTGTGGTGCTCCCCGACTGGAGCGTCACTATTTCCAAAGGGATTAGTACAATTTCAGATGCTGACGCATCCTTGAAAAAATGACAGACAAGAGTTGTCAGCTTGAAGCTTTATGTCAAGTAATTGATAGGCAGACTACATTAGATATGCCAAAAATAAAGTAGCAGCAAAGCATGTCAATAATAGCACAAAGAACTGCGTACAGTTCTAAGTGAAATCCAGCATAGATTTGCCTTCACAAAGTAAGGGGAAAGGGCGAACTTCTAATGCAGAATCCACATGTCTTTTTTATAGGACTTTAGACAAAGATAGGAACACTTGTTCATTTATTTGTGCAGACCCTAGCAATGCTTTATTTAGAACAGGTAACCAGCCGTAGTCATCACATGATATACTGTGAGGTCGACAAGATGAAGGAAAGTGTAAAAAGAACAAAGTTAGCATAAACTCGATTTGTATGCATTAAAAAGAAGGTGAAGGGGGAAAAACGACTCCCACAATAGCTTCTCTATATTGAACGAACAGGTCTAAGAGAGTACACTGGTGAATACTGACCAGGTAAAAGCAGAATGTTTTTATTAACATTTATGTTTAGAATCTTTCTTCCTCTGCATGCTCACCACAGAGAAAGTCTCAATGGGAAGACCATAAGTGGATACTACTGAATTTGGTGCTTCTGCTGTAAAACGATGGATGCATCATTATACCAGACTCTCCGGCCCCCCCTCCCCAAGCAATTGAGAGATGGATGAGCCAGCAGGGCTGGCTTTAGTGACTAGCAGTGACTATCTTTGTTGGTACCCCTGTAACTTCCTTTGCCACAGTTCCCTCATCTCTCTATAGTGCATCTCTCACATTTAATTTAATGTCTCTTATAGCACTATTCATCCCAATATTCAGTGTCAGACTACTTTACATCACTTGCACATATTGCACTAAAAATCTGGCATTGAGGAGGCCCTTCAGGATCAACCTTGGCCTTATATACTGGACCAAATACAAGTGCCATCTTTGAAAGACTTCATTTTATTTTTTTCATTATAAAAAACGTGTTGCTATGCAGTTTCTTACACCCCACTCAAGCCCCTTCATTTACACAAATCTGCACACACACAGAAACATGCAACAACACAGACACACAAAAGCATACACACTCCACACAAACACAGCCACATGCACATAGAAACACAAATTCAGAAACACACACACAGAAACATGCAACAATGAAACACATACATAGTCGCATATAAACAGAAACACATTTGTGTACATGTATACTTGTTAAGTATACAGTCACAGAGTGCCGGGCACCGCTGCTTCATTCTGGGAACTGTTGTGCTTGACTGCTGATGAACATGGCGATTGTGCCGGCTTACTCTGTGCAGCCAAACCATATAGTTACCTTCAAACGCCTTCTTCTCAAATCAATCTGCTTGATTTAATTACCAGATGAACAGACGTTTGAATGGAAGCTGCTGGCCTTCAAATCTCCACATACGCAATTAACACTCAAACACATGTGCAAACTGACCAGATCAAGAGAAAGGTGAAAAATCAATGCAGCCAGCATAATGTGGCAACCCATGCAGCACTGCCTGCTCATGATGTTTGCACACAAGCCGTGAAACAACTAAGCAAACGATGAAATCAAAGCAACAACTAGAAAGTGACAGCCAGGGCATTCAAAGGAAGGTGCTTCATATACAGGCACTGGAGACACAAGGGGTCAGAGCATATAGGGCCAGATGTATCAAGCGTTTTTCCCGTTAGCAAACTGGCTGATTCGCCGAATCGGCCCGTTTGCGAACGGGAAAAAGCCTTTTGGGATGTATCATCCCAAAAGGCATTCGCAAAATAGGGAATCGCATAAATTGCGATTCCCTATTCTGCGAATGCATTTAAGGAATCACAATTTGCGATTCCTTAAATGAAATGCAGGAAGCCAAAAAAATTTGCGGCCTGCCTTTAAGGAATCGCAAATTACCACCAACTTCAAGTTGGTGGTAATATTCAAATTCCATGAAAAATGCACTTTTTTTGCATTTTTCAAGGTGCCATGTGGCGTACATACATGCCCCTAGGGCTTGTATGTGCACACATGTATATTCTGGGACCGGGAAGGGGTGCAACAGGGTGTCCATTTGGCACCCTTGCACCCTTGAAATTGCATGCGCAATTTGCGAGTACCTATTGGGTACTCGCAAATTGCGCATGCAATTCCCATTCATTCCGATGGGCCTCTAGGCCCATAGGAATGAATGGGAAGCCTTTCCTTATTTGCGACTCGCAATTTGCAACTCGCAAATAAGGCATATGTAGGAATCGCAATTATTATTGCGAAACCTACATACATTGTATTTTGCGATTACATAATAGCGAATCAGTAAAATTAGCTATTATGGAATCGCAAAATCCAATATTGCTACATCTGGCCCATAGTTCCCTCTGAGTTTGGCACACAGTGTGTTGGCACTGATCGAACCACACTAAAGCCAGCACTTGGAGTCAGAGAGCTTTCAACAGCAGAGCCTCAGCTGGCTCCGCCATTAGAAATCTTTGACCTGACAACACATGCTCAACAGGGCTGTCAAACCACGGTTACAGTAGCCCTGATTGACAGTAGCCCTGATTGTTGGACCTGGCCCTCTCTGCAGGGTGATCCCCAGACATTTTGCCTCCCACCTCCGGTTTTCTGAACACGTTTTTGTTGACTTTTAGCTCTCTGTGCACTTTACCACTGCTGAGCAGTGCTAAAGTACTTGTTCTCTCTCCCAAAAACATGGTAGAATTGGCTCCTACCCAATTGGCACATTTCATTTACTGCCAGTACCCAGGGCCTGTAAATTAAATTCTATTGGTGGACCTGCTGTACTCATTGTGCCACCCACTTACGTAGCCTTAATACATGACTCAGGCCTGCCATTGTAGAGCCCGTGTGTGCAGTTTTAAACTGCCATGTGGACCTGGCACGTTGAACCTGTTGCCAGGCCTAAACCTTCCTTTTTAATACATATACGTCACCCCTAGGGTAGGCCCTATACAACCCTGAGGGCAGGGTGCAATGTGTTTAAAAAGTAGGACATGTACTTTTAAGTTTAACATGTCCTGGTAGTGAAAAACCCTTAAATTCATTTTTCACTAATACAAGGTCTACCCCCTCATAGGGTAACAATGAAGTACAATTATTACATTTTATAACATGTAACTTTCAAATGGGAGCAGGTACTGCCGCTACCAGACGCATCTCCCCACAAGGACATCACCTCACCATTGCAGCCCACCAGAGCTGCGGCTGCGCAAGATATCTCCACGCACTAATATTGCATCACTCATTGCAGCCCGCTGGAAGCACAGCTGCACGATGCATCACTTCGCTCAGACCTCGAATCACACCTGGTGCGCGACGCATCCTCAGCACAGGACTCCACAATGCATCACAACCAGGATTAAGGTACTGTTCAGCAGGCCCAAGTGGGTTACTGTTACTGGCTCGCGCTCCATCGAGGTTGGCCCGAACTTGTGAACTTGTGACGTTGTCCCGGTCTACAGCTACCACAATTTGCACTTTGTGCTTTTTGGCTCTATTTTACCTAAAACCTTAAAAATTGTCTTTCTCCTGATCTACTGATTGGATTTTTGTCATTTCTGTCTTGTTTGATTTATTATATATTACTCTATATTTCTAATTTGCTGTAGGATCTTTCTTATGTTGTGGTTTCACTTTATTACTGTTTGAAGTGTTGCACAAATACTTATCACATTGGCTCTAAGTTAAGTCTGACTGCTTTAATGCCAAACTACCAGACGGTTAAAAACAGGTCAATTTAAAGTTTGCTTGTGACTTCACCCTGACAAGGATTGTGGTTGCTGCTTAAGTAAGGTTCCACCCCCCCCCCCCCTCAACCAGTAATCCCATTTCCTACATTGGTGATCAGCTGTGAGTATTTGGGCTTGTGTGTGTGCAGTGCCACGCAGTGATTTCGTGGTACACTGAAAGTCCTGAATAAATAATGAGACTATTACAAGCCTTTTAAAATTCTCCTTTTTATCTCAATTAGTCTTTTTTCAACATGTAAATCCTACTCTACCTTCATACACATGGTACTCTTTGGTTGTTGCACCAGTGATACCTTGCAAGAATAATACTCGGTCTCAACTACCTATCATTGTGTATTGTGGAGCTGAAGGAGTTCTGCAAGGAGAGGGGGGCTGGTCAGGGGGAAAAGGCCCACTAAGCAGGAACTTCAGGCAGGCTTGTACGCTTTTGAGGAAGCAAACTGATTGGAGGATTCAACAGAGGACCGAGTGGGTAATGACCTGGAGAAGGAAGAGGAGGGAAGTTACTTGGCAATGGCTCCAGAGGAGAAAGGGGGCCCACAGAGATGGAGTCCCCTGCTGGATCCCGTGCAGAAAGCAGTGCATCCTCCCACACCCTGTCTCCTGAGAAGTTGTTGGACAGACAGGCTGCGAGGGACCTGAGGCTGCAGCTAACCAAACTGGCTGCAGAGGAGAGAAAGGCTGAGGCAGGGAGGTCCTTAGTGAAAGAGAGAGAGGCTGAGGCAGAGAGAGCCTTGGAGGAGAAAATAATGTTGTTGGCTCATGAACCGAGACTGAAGGAGCCGGACCTGAAAGCCAAACATCGATCAGTGTCCAGCTGTAATGGTGG
Source organism: Calotriton arnoldi (assembly GCA_963921515.1). Taxonomy (NCBI): domain Eukaryota; kingdom Metazoa; phylum Chordata; class Amphibia; order Caudata; family Salamandridae; genus Calotriton; species Calotriton arnoldi. The sequence continues at coordinate 1,801,519 of CAWUFW010002888.1, forward strand.
CAGTGATACTACGTATCCAGTGAGGTGCATAGGATCCCTGAGGAGGATTGGGTGTCACATTTACACCACTGCCCTGCTATGCACTAGAAGATGACAGAAAGGAGCCTTTTGTAAAATATAGTGTTACAGGAAAAAATAGGCAAAAATAAAAAAATTATGTTAAGCAGGTTAAAAGAGGAGGCATCACAGCATTTAACACATGTACACACCAGCCTACAGATTGTGGCACAGAGCAGGCTTCAAAATTATGATTTATGTTTCAATCCTTAACTTGCTCGCATTCAGTTAAATAAACAAAGACAGAGTTCGAATCATTGCAGGGTGTCTGCAGAGCTCTTTGAAAACAAAACTTATGAGTCATCTTCCAAGGAAAGGTAATACGCAATTTGTCACTTCTGCCACTTATGCCACTTCTGGATATTTAAGCAGCTCGGACACCAACATGTATTGCTTCCCAAAAACTCACAAGTGGCATAAACTAGCTGCTGTTGCTTGTGATGCATTTTTTCTTCAAGAATGTGAAACCATTTCATTTTGTTTAATTGTTTTTCTGATTGGAATGATCGGAAGAAAGAGTTATGTTCCAAGAACTATAAAGGAAGCTGCAAAAGGCTATTCATAACTTTGTTTACGCAGGGGTAAATTAGCTCTGAGGCAAGTTGCCAACATTTCTTTTCTTATTTGGATTCCTTATTTTTTCAAAGATTAACTCTTCATTTCCACTGAAAGTTTGGTTTGTTTCTGCTGCCACTCCTGTTGTGCTAGGTTAGTATTTATTTTAACATGTTCTAAATTATTTTCCAAAATGAAAGTAATATGCATTTACACAGACCTAAGATTTGTTATTTACCTTTTAGCAGCATTATTTAAAAGACACCAGACGTCAGAGAAACCCATCTTGAGCTAGATAAGATATTCTGACAGGTATTTAAATACCGTTCAATTACTATAAACTTTCATTTGAATATTTGATCTGATTATATTTGGAAAGCTTGTAATATTTTGTGTATAACTTACAGCTTCCAAGGTGGCAGTCATTGAGGTGTCCTGTATGAGCCACAATCAGAAGCCCATCAGAATCCGCTACACTACCAGCATGTGTTTCTCTTTTCCCTTACCCCTTTTCCCCTGGGGTGTCCTTTCGTTCATTTGTGTATTTTGAGTGAACTGCTGAAGACTCTGGTAGGAGAGTGAGGGCAATTATGTTTTTTGCATGATACTACTGAGGAGGTGTATCACATGAGAACCGTGACATTGGGGGGAGTATCCTCTGGCGGCATATACCTAGTGAGGGAAATGTCTCTCTACTGGCCCCAGAGAAGGGGGAACAGATGAGGTATACCCCCCCCCCCAAAGGAAACCCTTGTAACGAAATATGGCCTCACACCTGAAGGGGATAGGTTCAGGGGCGGTCAGAAACTGTTTCACCAGTCTTGAGGGGAATTTGTGGACTACTTCTGTAAGGCACTGGAGTGGTGGGTAAAGGGTAGTGAGGTAAGCATCTATTAGGGGCTGTACAATTTGGTCGCCGAAGAGCACATGTGCAGTCATTGTTCTCAGAGTAACAGCAACACCTCATTGACTGCATGCTTACAGACCCCAGGGAGCTTGCAAACCAGGCAGACTTCCGAGTTAGTACCAGAGTGTCTGGGAAGGCATTGGGGAATGATCCCAGGGAGGGTGGTTCAGGTTTCCCCCAACAGAGTGAGGTGGAGGTGCACAGTGACCCAAACAGGTCCCACTATCGTATGGAGGGGAAATGGTTTCCATGTCCCTTCTAAGAATAGGAGGGGAGATTATGGTGGGCAAAGGCCCAGGGCACCCCATTTCCAACCCCCGTACTTGGATTGCACCCAGTTGGGGCACAAGCAGGGGGACCTGGTCTGTACCAAAAGGACATCCACTGGGGGGAGCTCCACAGTGTCAGGACAGCTGGACAGGGCACCTGGCCAAGGTACATTGCCAGTTGAGTATTCTGGGGGTAACACTCCTCAGCGGAGAGTACAGAGCCCCAGATGGAGGAGCAGGATGTGGAAATAGTTCACAGTGGGAGGATCAGTGAGCCAGGGGTTGCCAACTCTGGGAAAAGAGCACCCCAAGACTGACCCTGGTGAGGCCACTCTGAACTGGGTGTGCTCCCTGAGCTTTCACATGGACAGAGGGTGGGAGACCTGCACCAGGCGGCCCCTGCATGACACAGACAAAGTGGATCACCTTTGAAGAGGGTTGTGTTTCCCCCTGGAAGTCCAAGCTTGCCAGGCACCTGGTCAGCCGCAAGGTACAGACCCAAGGGTGAAAGACCAGTCTCCAGATATCACTCCTAGACTGGTGAGAAGGGGAGTGGAAAAGGGGTGCCTAACAACCGGGGCTGTTGTCCCCCACTCTGATGAAACCTCAGATGTCAGAGAACCCTGCATGGCCTGGGGCCTTGCTCCGGACACTGACAGTTGTCAGTGACCTCTGTTGGTTGCTGTCCTTATGGACAGAGTTTTCCTTGGGTTGGGGACAGAAGCCTGATCCAAGGGGTGGATCGGCCACATCACGTTTTGACCATGGTGGTACAGTCTGCCTACTGGGATCCATCTGTGAGCAAGTTAAGGTTAGGTGCTTCACAAATGGTGTCTCCAAGTATGAAGGGTTCCCCATGGGTCAGTCCAGTGGCTCAGGAGAGTATAGACAGAGGTGTCCAACTGAGTTCAGAAGAGCTAAGAACTGAGAAGTGCCACTGCATAGCAGGGCCTTCGTCAACGTCCTATCGCCTAAGCGTGGGGTAGCCATCAAGATATTGATTAATCTGCTCTTTCTATTGGCTGGAGGGGGGTTGTGCTGGACTTGGCCCTGTCTGCAAGGTCATCCCCAGTTTTCTGAACCTGTTTATGTTGGCTTTACGTCTCTGTGCACTTTACCACTGCTAACCAGTGCTAAAGTGCTTGTGCCTTTTCCTTAAAACATGGTAGAATTGGCTCACACGCGATTGGCACATTTAATTCACCTGCTAGTCCCTCGTGAAGGCATACTGCAGGTACCCAGGGCCTGAAAATAAAATGCTACTAGTGGGCCTGCTGCACTGATTGTGCCATCCACTTAAGTAGCTAAAATATGACTCAGGCCTGCCATTGCAGAGCCTGTGTGTGCAGTTTTAAAGTACCATGTCAAGCTGACAATTTAAACCTTTTGCCAGGCCTAAAACATCCTTTTTAATACATATGTGACTCCTAGGGTAGGCACTACACAACCCAGAGGGCAGGGTGCAATGTATTTAAAAAGTAGGACATGTACTTTTAAGTTGTACAGTTCCTACTAAACAACAAAAACATAAACGTCAGAATATGGGGACTACGTCCACTCATATAATCAGAATATGTTGGCCCAATTTCTGGCTAGCTCTCAGTGCAACATCTGGACCCCTAAACCTGACAGGGTACCTGATGATGTCTGCAACCTCAGAACACAACCACTCTGATCCTCCAAGGAAATTATGGGAACAGATCTGATCTTTCGTTGCTACCATAGAAATGCCCAAAGGGAGACACAAAAAATACACAAATTGGCATTTCAACATTTATTGAAGCAATTGGATTCTTGTGTAAAAGACATGAGCTGCAATGATCAGTAGAAGGAAACAAAGCATTGTTACCAGCTTTACAAGAATGGTGAAGAGATGAATAATGCAACCATTATCACATTGCAGTAATTATATGGATATATGAACATATATCATATTGCTAATCCTACCTAATACCAACTATGCTAAAGAGAGCACATTAAAGTGTGCAGGCTGCCAGATCTCTTGGATTAGCCCAACTCTCCATTTACCTGTATGTGTGATGTATCAGGAAGCCGGCCTGGTGTATGACAGGCCTCCGGCAATCAGTCATGGGTGAACATCTAGATTGATCCATGGAAGTGCTCCGCTGGCAAATTAAATGTCAACAGCAATTTATATGATAATATCCGGGTCCGTTCGAACTGCGTCTGAGGTCTTTTGCTAAATCATTGTATTTCCGATACAGAGCTGTCTCCAGATGGACAACAACAACAAGCAAGGTCAGCGTGCTCAGTATATAGTATCCTTGGGCAAAATATACAGCATTGTGATTAAATGTTTACGAAGAAATGTGCTTGCAAGCAGAATACTTTCTGAATACGTTATCATGTACGTGCAAATCATGTACAAAGACACTGTTTAAATTGATGTCCAGTTTAAAATGGAATCTTTTATGCACAGGCCTTGTTAAACTTCACTAAACCCACTCCTTTCGCCATAGGGAGACTAATGCTTCAAACTAAACTTAAAATCACATACTAAAGTAGTACTTAATATGCAATAAAAAAATATATTAAAACTTTTAAAATGCACTTTTACAATAAAGCTAATTAAAATCGTACTTTGCCTAAAAAATGGCAATTTAAAACACGCAATTAATAAAAACCTAAAAGAAATTTAAAGAATAAAAATGCAAATTTATAATCTTGATACTCCAGGAATGTTTCTATATGTTCCGAGAGTCAGTAAGAACCATAATGGATCCAATATCTAAAGACAATGTTTCCATTGTGACCCAAACCACAAGTTCCAATGAACAAATATGGTTGTATCCAGTGCAATCAGCAGCCGCTATTGGTGTGTCATCAGGTAGTGTTGCCGCAGAGAAGGACCCATGATCCAAGAATCCAGGAGCCAAAGCATCAATGAAAGACATATAATATGTGTTCTGTAGCAACAGCAATCGCATTGGACAACACTGAAAATGAATCCTTAGCAGACACAACTGCAGATCTATATCCATAGATTGACCCAGTTGCATCCCAAGGCATATACATTTTCCATACCACACTGGAAAATGCACAAACGACAGTGAGACACACGCTGAACACAATGTCACCATACATGTTGAAAGGACAAAGAGCAGTTGTCATTCAGTTCCTGAAATAAAGATGCACCAAAACACTGCAACATACGTTCACGACACATCAGCATGTGTGGTAGTTCCATCACCATTTATCCACGAGGTGGAACATCCATTGTGGAGCAGCAAAAATTGTACAAATATCCTGACAATCAGGAAAAATACCAGTGATATACCGCCAAATACCAAGGACCAGGGAGTGCATGAAAGATGGAATCACTCTGAAGACAGTCTAGAATGTGCAAACCAAGCCTGACCCAACCTCTTTAAAAAAGTGTAGGTCACCGCAGTAGTAATACATTAAATATGTGGTGCACGAGTTCTCCAAAATTTCGAGGGAGGTTAGTGCGTTGTATCGATTGTATTTCAGAGGAAGGCCTTGCTACTTGGAGATCAAACATCTCTCAAGCAGATGTTAAAGAAAACTCCTTCTGAAACAATAAGGGTTTCAGTCTGTTTAATTTATCAAAGTTCACGGTAAAAATAGCTATGGAAGGCCAAACCGTCACCTCTCTGACTGTACGCGCAGGTGGAATTAGCAGATTATTACAGCAAGTCACGACCCTGGAAACTGTTACCTGATAGGGTACTCCGGGTTTCATCCCACAACAACCTTGGTCATTCAGCATCAAATAACTTCCAATCAGAAGTAATCTGAATGCTGGCTGAATCAAAGCAGCTGGGACACCTTTCAGATAACATGCTAAATTGGACACAGACTTATTACAAACACAATGAAGCATGACCTCCTTACAGACAATAGACTGACCAAATGAAGTCTTGCATTCGTTTCCACTGAGAAACACTTCAGTTTCTCCATTCCAACATCTGAAATCAAAAGGTAGGACCCAGAACTTGTGTACAAATCTCTCCCATAAATCCTCATACCTGCCTACTGGAAAATGTTTCAAACAAGATGTGAAATGAAATGTAGAAATTGGCAGAGAAATAAATCGGTTGATTAACCACTCAGCAGAAGGTGTCTCTGCAGCTATGAAAGGCAACTTCTTTAAGCGCTCAATGCTTAACATTGTGTAAGTTGCATCCTTTTTTGCCATTACTTTTTGCGAGCGTGTTAAATTATAAGGCAAAAATAAATCTGTAACGTTCAGATGGTTCCAGGTTACGCGACCAGATTTCAAAGTCTGTAATGTCCAGCGTCACTGCATAATTGATCTAAGCTGACTTTGCCTGTGTTTGAAGAAGGCCATGTCACTTTGTATGAGGTCAATTGCTTTGGGGAATACATTTTAGCTGATAGAGTAGTCATACCGTTATCAACAACAGCCAATGCCTTTTCTAAATTAACTATGTCAGTTTTTCGTATGAGCTCAGCAGCTTCCTGCTGGGATACTTTGCAAACCTCATTATATATGGCGTATAGAAAGCATTTCAGACATGATGTTCTCTGACTTAACAAGAAATCCTCTAAATCCATTTAATCAGAAAGGAAAGACAAGTGTTCTTTCACCGCATCTAAAGTGGAATGTTATAACTGTTGTTTGCATAACATTCCCACACTGTGTGTTGTAACTACTCCAGAGTATTGTGTCTGCACATAACGTGGGTGTGGTCTGGTTGTTTTGAAACCCTTCGCGTTGTTTAAAAACTGTGGATCACAACCATTAGTATCTAATGGCGACCCTAGCCACCCATCTGAACTGCAATGTGAAGATATGTATGTACCATTCTGTATTTAATTTTTGCGCTGTTCCTCCATGAAATTTGTAAACTGTTTCCAATTATCAAACAATGCAAATGCGCGAATATGTGCTGTGTTTGTTTCCTTAATTTTAGCCAACCTCAGACATGATGTTTGCTACAATGTCTTGGTCAGAAAAATAATTTGTCTTGGTATTAGACATGCCCTAAACAAAGCTTCATTGCTCTGGACTTGCCAGACTTTTGTTCCCCAAACCGATTTCAAATCAATTTTTGTCTTTCCAAAAATGATAACCTTGTACAGACAGTTGGTAAATAAAGGAAGCGGAATAAATCAGTTTAGTGTTGGTAAGCATATTTTTCTTCACCGGGGAAGGGAAAAATGTAATATAATAAGACACTGGGTCTATGGGGTTGTTGCCAGAAAAATTTGCAAACTTCTGCAGGGATGTTTTTGAACTCCCTATTGGTGGTGTCGTGCAATGTTCCCATTGTGTGTAATTTAAAACTGCACCTGGATCACTAGCTCTGTGCAAATAATGGTGTGCATAGTGATAACAGGATATTTCACCATAGTTATTTGTTCCACAATGCATATCTTCACTTTCAAATACAGTATAATATTCTAGCTCAGAAAGCATATAACACACAGTATTGACATCCGAATCATCAGACATGCTGCCAGAAATTATTACATCACTTATTGAAATCTTAATTATATAAGGGATCTGTAATCTCTATGTTGGACCAAAAATATCAAATGGAACCTTGTCCCAAACAATGCCATCCAGGACAGGAAAGTAAAAAATATTGATAAGGGACAGGTCTCTTTGCACTTTATGTGATGAAGAATGAGGCTTCAATACCTCGTTTACCAGTTCTACAGCAGAGCATTATGGGGAATAATGTCTATTTCGGTGCAAAAAGAAAACTGTTACAAATCCAATCTAAACAAAAGGCAAAGCAATGCAATAGTCATCCAGATATAAATCCAAGGTGGAATTAAGAAGGTCTGTTTTAGCCAAAAAATAAATGCATGAATCCTATGCAGTGGTGTATTTGACGAATCCAAAGAAAAGTCATCAACATAGGCAAAATAACCAGAGGCAGTCTGTGCAAAAACGGGAACCTCACGGGGCAGTATAGAACTGGTAGACACCTCCAAAGGAGGATCATAATAAACAACTTTTTTGTTAGGAGTGCAGTCAAAGACTGTACATTCACATGCAGCGAGTGGTGGTTGTTGGTAGTTGTAACTGGAAGTAGCAAAACTTCAGTGTCTGATATCCCCTGCCCGGGAGCAGATATTTCTGTATTATTTAATGCTTGTTTTGGGATTGCCTACATGGTAATGAGAGGAGACAAGTAACTACCCAGGACCCCTTTTGGCCTACTGTGTAGGACTGGGAACATAGTGTGGTTTTATGAGGTCAATAGACACAAATCCTTTGTGTTTACAACCAGCAAGGGGTGGCAAAAGTACTGTTTGCATTCCTTTAACTGCCTTGACTGGCACAGGTGCTCTATAGGATGGGCCAAATTCCTTTCTGTCCACAATATTCTCTCAAACTAGATCCCCAATTTTTGGAATCCAGACAGGAGTTGCTGGTTATACCTTCACTTCTCCAGTGGCAGAACATTTCATGTGTTCATTCGAACGCTGATCTCAGAAGTCATTCAGTACCTGTAAGACAGCTAAACGTTCATTGATGTCAAAAATGTATTTGCCGCCACTGTACTAGGATTACCAAGATCTGGGACCCACATCATGATGCTGAATGGGGCTTCATAGAGAGTGCGACCACCCAAGGATCTTCTAGGAAGATTATTTGAAGCTCTCAGGACTCCATACAGATGATGGACCCAACTGTGACCGGAACCGAATTCCTTAGCTGTTAAAGACTGCTTTAAGTCACTTTTTCCTCTCCACAATCGATTTTCCCCTAGGATGACAAGGGTAGCTAAAATGCACAGTGTTGGACTTGGCCCTTTTTGCAGGGTCATCCCTAAACTTTTTGCCTTCCTCCTATATTTTTTCTGACCTGTTGTTGGCTGTTTTATGACTCTGGGCACTTTACCACTGCTGATCAGTGCTAAAGTGCATATGCTCTCCCTATTGTAAATTGATGTATGGATTAGTGACTCCATGATTGGATGATTGGTTTACTTGTCAGTCCCTAGTACAGTGCACTGAGTGTGCCCAGGGCTTGTAAATCCAATGCTGCTGGTGGGCTTGCAGCACTGGTTGTGCCACCCACAGAAGCAGCTTGTAAAATGTGTCTCAGGCCTGCCATTGCAGAGCCTGTGTGCAGCCTAGGGCTGCCATGTCGACTTGATGAGTGCACCCACTTACCAGTCCCTAAACCTTCCCTTTTCTTCATATCAGACACCCCTATGGTAGGCCCAAGGGCAGGGCGCATTGTAAGTATAAGGTAGGACATGCCCTGGTGTGTGTGGCATGTCCTAATAGTGAATTACAGCCATTTTCGTTTTTCACTATTGCAAGGTTACCTGTTCCCCATAGGCCAGACTGGGCAGTTTGATTATTACACCTTATAATCCTAACTGACCAAGGGAACATGGTAGAAAAACGACTTTAGTATGCCAGAACTCAGGATGATAAAATACATCTTTTAGTGAAGTTGGTTTTAACATTCTGTGTTTGAAAATACCACTTTTAGAAAGTAGGTATTTTCTTGCCTAACTATCCAAGCCTGCCTCTGCTAGGTTGTGTATTCCTTGTCTGGGTTTGTGAGTGACAGGGGCTGGGTGGCTCCAGGAGACAGGGTGAGTCAGCACAGGGCTGAATAGAGAGATCTGCATCCAGAGTGGAGGGAGGAGTTGCACCTGGGTCTGAATAGGGCTGTGCCTGCCTTCCACAATGCTGGCTCCACCTCCTGCCGGGTGGCTGAGCACTCTGCCCCACATTCTGAAAGGAAAGAAGGAGTCCTGTAAACAAAGTGCTCCAGGACTGACCAGAACTGGTTTTGGAATAGGCAAAGGCCTCTCTGCCTTCGAAGAACAAAGAGAAAAGGTGTATAAAAAGGGGACCCAGACCCCTAGGAAATGAGATCACTTTTGGGAAACAAGAAGAAACCTTTGCTGAAGAGCGGAACCAAGAAGAAACTGAGGAGAAGACTATCCCTAAGCTAGAGGGATCTGCCTGCAGTGGTTGCCTGACTGCCAAAGAAAGGAGAAGGGAACTTTGTGTGTACTTTCATCAACTTGTGAAGGATCTCCAAGGGCTTGATTTCAGAGCTTGCCTCCTGATGAAGTCTCATGGACAACAGACTTCACCCACCAGCTTCCCTGTATTCCCTTGCTGGGAATTTGGACCATCTGACACACTTGCGTGTCTCTGGGAGCTGGAAGCGCGACTCAAGACGAAACAGCGTGTCGCCGCAGCCGCTGATTCTCGCATCGCCGGAGAAAAGTGTCGACGTCGCAGCAGACGCCGGCGCATCCCCGAAGAAGCGCGCCGCTGACACCCTCGCATCCTTTGAAGCGCCTCGCAGCACCGGAGAAAAGTGTTGCCGTCGCAGCAGACGCCGTCGCATCCCCGGGGCAGAGCATCGACCTCGCATCAGACGCCTACGCATCGCAACACGAGGCGCCCCGCATCCCAGGAGAAGATCGTCGACCTCGCATCGGACGCCGTCGCATCGCCAGGGAAGCGTGTTGCAGGGCCTGTCGCGGCTCCAAAGATTCATCAAAATCGCCGCACGGCCGTCGGGCGTGCACGCATCACCCCTTCGTTGTCGCAACATCAAGAAGACGCCACTTTGTTTCTTTGCACCAGATCTTCAACGCATCACCGTCCTTGCGTGTAAGGGACTACCGCATCACCTTCCCTGCAACACTTTCGTTGCCGTGCGTTACGCATCTTAAGCTACATTGAACTCAAAGTGTCGCATTTCCATTTTAAGAGACTCAAGCTAATTCTACCATCTTTAAAGTACAGTATTGTGGATTATTTTTGTCGTTTATGGTCTTGTGATAAATCTATATAAAAGATACTTATTTTTATAATACAACCTGCGTGGTGTCCATTTGTAGTGTTGTCACTGGATTACTGTATGTGTTCACAAATGCTTTACACACTGCCTCTGAACTAAGCCTGTCTGCTCGTGCCAAGCTACCAAGGGGGTGAGCAGGGGTTATTTCAGGAGTGTACCCCTTACCCTAACAAGAAGCAAGGGTCCCTATTTGGACAAAGGTACCTACCTCTGCCAACTAGAGACCCCCAGTTCTAACATTGGTGGTCAGCGGTGAGGATTCTGGACTTGCATTTGTGACTCATGTACAGTGATTGGTGAACACTACCTAGTGAGTGCAGACCAAAACGCAACCACATACTTTTGGTAGATATTCTTTTCTGGGACTTTCTATGTTTGCTAAAAACTGCCAAGTTTAATCACCATGGACACAGCAGCATCCAGAGCATCTGTTGATTAGGATTGGGGGAGGAGAGTAACTTCCCCAGCGGGTAGCAGGGTGTCTGCCCAAGGTCTGTCCCCAGAGGAGCTGGAGGACAGATAAAAGAGTAGGATGCATGAGATGGAGCTGACCAAGCTCAAGTTAGAGGGGCAGTTGGAATTTGAATTGCAATCTAGAAAGTTGGCCTTAGAAGAGAAAAGAATGGATCAGGAGCATGAGTTGAGAATGAGGGAGCTTGATTTGAAGCTCGAGAGGCTGGAGGCCATGAGTGTCTCAGCCCAGCAACAAGAAATATGTGTAGCTCAGAGAGTGAGCTTTGCTGAGTTGGAGGTGGAATCCAGCTCAGATGGTGGCAGCAAAATTATGTTATCTAGTGCTGAGGGAGTAGTACACACACCCAGAGATGTGGCGCCTGACTTGAAGGAGGGGGATAATATACACCAGGAGGTTCAAGGATATGAGGTAGCTCTAGTGGTGCGCAGTGTCCCTGAGGTGGATTGGGGAACTGGCACAGGGGTTCATAGTCCTAGAGGTGGGAGGGACACTCTACTGACTCTAGATGAGAGGTGCAGGGAGAGGGGTTCCTCCATGATTGAAGTCCTGATGTGTGAGTGTGGAGACCGCCCAGAAGAGTGTGGGTTGAGTGACAGAGACAGTCAGATACTGTCTTGCCAATCTCAGGAGAGTGGTGTGGAGTACGTGTGCAAGGCACTGGATGGTGAGGTGAAGGATAGTTTGGTTAACCCGTGTAGGGGGCTGTGTGATCCAATTGTGGGAGAGCATATTGTAAGTCCCTATTTTCCAGAGCTATGCCAACACCTGTTGGAGTGTGAGTTCTCTGACCCCAGGGAGCTCACAAGGGAGGCAGACCTTTTGATGGATTCCAGAGGGTCTGGAGAGGCATTGGGGAGTGACCCTAAGAGGAGTGGCTCAGGTGTCTTCCAACCCAGAGTGGTGGGAGAGGTTCAGTTTAGCCCAGCTAGGTCCTGTGGTAGTGGGAGGGGTGTAGGGACTCACGTCCTGTCTCAGTGGAGAAGGAGTGAGTGTGGGGCTGCGTGTCCCAAGGTGCCCGAAACCCAGTCTCAGAGCCTGGATGGTTCTTTAAGGGAACACCAGGTAGGTAGCCTAGGCTGTCCTGATGGGCCGCCTGTTGAGGAGGATCTCCTAGTGTCTAGAGAACCTGGAGCGTCTGTAAATGGAGCTCCAGTGTTTCTGGCAGTGCCACTCCTAAGTGGAGGGTGCAGAAGTCCAGCATGAGGGGTGAGAGGGGGAGAGAGTCCCCAGTGGAAGAACCAGTGGGTCAGGGACCAGCCAGAAGGGCTGAGTCACCAGTGAATGACCATGGTGACACCACTTCTGTCCTGGGGGATCTTCACGCGCTGTCAGATGAATGAAATGAAATTAAATTAAATTTGTACTTGTAAAGCGCACTTATACCCCCAAAGGGGTGTCCTGGCGCTGTACGCATACCGCTGTGGAACCCTTCCTGGCTTTTCCCTGTGAAATGTCCACTCCTGGGCACCCCCAGGGTGAAGCCAGGCATCCCAGCGCTGTTGGGGCCGTTGTGGAGATTAAGCAAGCTATTGCCCAGAGTTGCACCCATGATTAGAATAGGCACCGAGGCGAGGATTATCAGGTCCGAGGAAATTGAGCCCAAGACCCGCCGAGGCGGGAATTGAACCCTGGTCCCGGGCCAGATCTCTGCATCAGGGTCTGCCGCTCTAACCATTGAGCCATTGAGCCACACTTCTCCAGATGGACAGGGGTCGGGAGATCTGCGCCAGGCAGACTGTCACACAACACATGAGAGATGTGTTACCCTCTGGGGGCATGCGTGCTCCCCAGGAAGTCCTGGTGCGCCAGGCAGATTCTTACACAACTCTAGAGGAGTGTGTTTCCCTTGGGGGGTTGGTGTACCCTCCCGGAAGTCCTGGGTTGCCAGGCACAGGTCCAGCCAAAGGGTACAGACCCTGGGTTGGAGGGCCAGGTTCAGGGTGTCCCCCCTGACCTGGAGGAAGCGGCAGCTGCTAACAGTGCCCCTACCAGTTTGTCTTCTGGGGTCACCGCTCCAGGTGGGAGGGTGCAGGACCCCAGTAAGGGGGGCGGGGAGAGGACAGCCTCACCCCTGGCCTCTGCCCAGTCTAAGGGTACAGACCCTATGCTGGGATCCCAGTTGCAGGATAGAACTCCTGAACTGGTGGGCGAATTGTGCAGGACACCTGCCACAGGTGCCCTGACAATTCTGGAAGGGGGTACCGCTCCTGATGGGAGGGGGCAGTACTCTGGAAGGGAGTGCAGAGGGAGCGAGTCCTCGCCTCTGACCCCGGTTCAACTGGAGGGTTTAGACCCTAGGTTGGAGGACCAGGTTCAGGGTGTCCCCCCTGACCTGGACGCCCAGTTGCAGGATAGAACTCCTGAACTGGTGGACGAATTGTGCAGGACACCTGCCACAGGTGCCCTGGCAATTCTGGAAGGGGGTACCACTCCCGGTGGGAGGGTACAGAGCCCCAAGGAGGAGGACCGGGTGTGGGAAAGCCCACCCCAGTCTCCAGTCCAGCCGCCGGGTATAGGCCCGGGGCTGGTGGCTCAGCACCAGGATGTCATACCTGACCTGACAGGAGGGAGAATGGACAAAGGGTGGCAAGCACCTGGGGCTACTGCCCCCCGCTCGCTGACGCCACAGAGGTTTGAGAGCCCTGAGAGGCATAGGGCGTGGGTCTCATCCCTGACCACTGTCAGTGGCCACTGTGGCTTGCTGTCTGTCTGTTGGGACACACCTGTGAGCAAGTTAAGGTTAGGTGCTGCACAGGTGGTATCCACAGGTGAGGAGAAGGGTTCCCCATGGATTAGCTTGGTGGGCCCTGAGAGTATGGACAGAGGGATTCCAATTGGTTCAGATTGGCATAGAACTGGAGTATGCCCCTGCTGTTGTGGGCCAGGGTCCAGGTTCTATCGCCCAAAGCAGAGAAGTCCATCAGGGTAGTGATTGGTCTCCCCTGCGTTTTTGGCTGGAAGGGGGTTGTGTTGGACTTGGCCCTTTTTGCAGGGTCATCCCTAAACATTTTGCCTTCCTCCTATATTTTTTCTGACCTGTTGTTGGCTGTTTTATGACTCTGGGCACTTTACCAATGCTGATCAGTGCTAAAGTGCATATGCTCTCCCTATTGTAAATTGATGTATGGATTAGTGGCTCCATGATTGGATGATTGGTTTACTTGTCAGTCCCTAGTACAGTGCACTGAGTGTGCCCAGGGCTTGTAAATCCAATGCTGCTGGTGGGCTTGCAGCACTGGTTGTGCCACCCACAGAAGCAGCTTGTAAAGTGTGTCTCAGGCCTGCCATTGCAGAGCCTGTGTGCAGCCTAGGGCTGCCATGTCGACTTGGTAAGTGCACCCACTTACCAGTCCCTAAACCTTCCCTTTACTGCATGTTGGTCACCCCTAAAGTAGGCCCTAGGGCAGGGTGCATTGTAAGTATAAGGTAGGACATGTCCTGGTGTGTGTGGCATGTCCTAATAGTGAATTACAGCCATTTTCGTTTTTCACTATTGCAAGGCTACCTGCTCCCCATAGGCCAGAATGGGCAGTTTGATTATTACAGCTTATAATCCTAACTGACCCAGGGAACATGGTAGAAAAACGAATTTAGTATGCCTGAACTCAGGATGATAAAATACATCTTTTAGTGAAGTTGGTTTTAACATTCTGTGTTTGAAAATACCACTTTTAGAAAGTAGGTATTTTCTTGCCTAACTATCCAAGCCTGCCTCTGCTAGGTTGTGTATTCCTTGTCTGGGTTTGTGAGTGACAGGGGCTGGGTGGACTCCAGGAGACAGGGTGAGTCAGCACAGGGCTGAATAGAGAGATCTGCATCCAGAGTGGAGGGAGGAGTTGCACCTGGGTCTGAATAGGGCTGTGCCTGCCTTCCACAATGCTGGCTCCACCTCCTGCCGGGCGGCTGAGCACTCTGCCCCACATTCTGAAAGGAAAGAAGGAGTCCTGTAAACAAAGTGCTCCAGGACTGACCAGAACTGGTTTTGGACTAGGCAAAGGCCTCTCTGCCTTCAGAGAACAAAGAGAAAAGGTGTATAAAAAGGGGACCCAGACCCCTAGGAAATTAGATCACTTTTGGGAAACAAGAAGAAACCTTTGCTGAGGAGCGGAACCAAGAAGAAACTGAGGAGAAGACTATCCCTAAGCTAGAGGGATCTGCCTGCAGTGGTTGCCTGACTGCCAAAGAAAGGAGAAGGGAACTTTGTGTGTACTTTCATCAACTTGTGAAGGATCTCCAAGGGCTTGATTTCAGAGCTTGCCTCCTGCTGAAGTCTCAGGGACAACAGACTTCACCCACCAGCTCCCCTGTATTCCCTTGCTGGGAATTTGGACCTTCTGACACACTTGCATGTCTCTGGGAGCTGGAAGTGCGACTCAAGATGAAGAAGCGTGCCGCCGCAGCCGCTGATTCTCGCATCGCCGGAGAAGAGTGTCGACGTCGCAGCAGACGCCGGCGCATCCCTGAAGAAGCGCGCCGCTGACACCCTCGCATCCTTCGAAGCGCCTCGCAGCACCGGAGAAAAGTGTCGCCGTCGCATCAGACGCCGTCGCATCCCCGGGGCAGAGCATCGACCTCGCATCAGACGCCGACGCATCGCAACACGAGGCGCCCTGCATCCCAGGAGAAGATCGTCGACCTCGCATCAGACGCCGTCGCATCGCCAGGGAAGCGTGTCGCAGGGCCTGTCGCGGCTCCAAAGATTCATCGAAATCGCCGCACGGCCGTCGGGCGTGCACGCATCACCCCTTCGTTGTCGCAACATCAAGAAGACGCCACTTTGTTTCTTTGCACCAGATCTTCAACGCATCACCGTCCTTGCGTGTAAGGGACTACCGCATCACCTTCCCTGCAACACTTTCGTTGCCGTGCGTTACGCATCTTAAGGTACATTGAACTCAAAGTGTCGCATTTCCATTTTAAGAGACTCAAGCTAATTCTACCATCTTTAAAGTACAGTATTGTGGATTGTCTTTGTCGTTTATGGTCTTGTGGTAAATCTATATAAAAGATACTTATTTTTATAATACAACCTGTGTGGTGTCCATTTGTAGTGTTGTCACTGGATTACTGTATGTGTTCACAAATGCTTTACACACTGCCTCTGAACTAAGCCTGTCTGCTCGTGCCAAGCTACCAAGGGGGTGAGCAGGGGTTATTTCAGGAGTGTACCCCCTTACCCTGACTAGAAGCAAGGGTCCCTATTTGGTCAAAGGTACCTACCTCTGCCAACTAGAGACCCCCAGTTCTAACACACAGCCACACCCAAAGTGCCTATGGTATACTGGTAATTCCTAGAGGCAAATGCTGGTCCCTTGTCCACGTGGAAGGCAGCTACTTCATATGTGCAGATAAAGACTTGCAAATACTTGATAACAGTTCGAGAATCAGCCGATCGCTGTGGCCATACCCATAGGTATCTAGAACACAAGTTCACTGGTAATGGGATGTATTTAAAGGAGCCAGAAGAATTTAGTGGCCTGCATTGGTCGAGATGCACACAAGCCAAAAGCTTGTGTGAATCTAGGAGAGGTGTCTGCAGTGGGCGCGCTGTGGTGAAAGTCTTTATTTGTTGGCAAATGTCATAGCTATGCCATACTGCTTGGTTTGTTTGTAGAGACCTGGCCACCAACAGCATTGTTGTAGTAGTGTAACTGTAGGCACCACACCCGCATGGGCAGAAGCTAACCCCTCATGAGCAGCTATGATCAATTCTAGTCTGCGGTCTCAATTTGGAATCACTATATCCGCCACTCTAGGATACGAGCAAAAGGTATGTTTTGCGCACTCAATAGGTACAAGTATTATGCTGGATATATTTTAGGTAATGGTGTTCCAGCCCACAAAGCATTGATAGCTACCATGATTTCTCTATCCATTCTTGTATGGAACTGAGTAATTGCAGCTGCTACAGCAGTCTGTACTGCTGCCTTTGTGGCTTCATCTGCCAGTGAATTCCCAGCAACATGTATTCCAACATGTTGGTGACTCAATGTATGAATTACATGAGCCCGTGGCAACATTCTTTCAAATGTGCCACCTTACCCCAAAGCAACTTGGGCTTGATAGTATTCCCTTTTGACTCTCTGAATCCATTCAGGCACCAGTAGTGTAAGTGTTCATTGGAAGACTGGACACAATAATACAAATCACACACTATAAGTGTGGGGAATTCAGGATCAGTATTTTCTAGTGCCAGAATGAGAGCTTTCAGTTTAGCCAGCTATAAAGTACAATCACCTAGTGATTGTGTAAATGTTTTAAGAGGCTGGAAGACCATTCCTCCTTTTTTCCCTTACTGCTCACAAGCAGTGGAGTATTGCTGTTTTGTCCCACTGCGAGTTGTGCATAACTGTCAGTATAGACCAGGTGTCGCCAACCAGTCAATCGCGAGCTACCAGTAGCTCCCAGACACCTTCAGAGTAGCTTACACCCTTGAGTTAATTTTTAACCCCTTGCATGCGTCGGACGCGTGGGAGCCGTACAACGCATAAGTGCTACTGTGCGTGGGACGGCTCCCGCACGTCTGACGCCATTGCACATGAAATCCCTCTGGTGCAGGCACCAGAGGGATTTCTTTTACTCCCCCAATGCCTCGGGAGCTGGGGAAGAGCTTCCCCAGCTCCCAAGGCCCCCCCGCCTGTTTCTGTGAAATGACGATCAGCGCGCACGTCGCGATGACGTCATTTCACAGAAACCGAAACTGAAATGAGCCTTTAGACTCATTTCAGTTTCACTTTCTATGTGCTCAGGGGGCTATCTCAGCCCCCTGAGCACGTAGAAAGACGGGAGAGGTATCATTGGAAAGGGAGAATCTCCCTTTCCAATGGTACTCCTCCCCAGTGGATCCCTGCTTGGGGATCACCCCAGGAGGGCGATCCCCAAGCAGGGATCCACCCACTAGACACCAGGGAGGGGGGAGCAGCCCCTTGGGCAAGGGCCTTCGCTCCCCCCAAAAGCCCACTAAACGCCAGGGATTTTTTTTTGCGCAATTGTTTTTAGGGTGGGGGTTGCCCAAAACGGGCATTCCAATGCCCCCACCCCCGCCACAATAACAGCCTTTCTGCCCTCCCCTGGGGGGCAGAAAGCTCACTAGACGCCAGGGATTTTTTGGGAGAAATTTTAATTAGAGTGGGGGCTGCCCAAAACGGGCATGCCAATGCGCCCACCCCTGCCACAATTACAGCCTTTCTGCCCCCCCTGGGGGGAAGATGGGGGCAGTAGCCCCCAATCTGCCCCCCGAGGGGGCAGAAAGCCCACTAGACGCCAGGGATTTTTTTTGTGTTTTAGAGAAACAATGGTTCTCGTATGGCCAGACGGTCCGTTTAAAAAAGTGACGCTGTGGGGGCCACTACGCTGAGCACCGCATTATTGTTGTCAATGTGATGTCTTTATTTTAATATCACCATCACTTTTTCACGTCACGCTTTTTGTCACTTATTGTGTGAGCACCTGAATACTATTGTTTTGGAAATAAATAAATATCTGTGATATATTGACCTACATGTCCCTCAGTATATTACTCATCGCTCCCCTAAAGAATTAACTTCCTACTCTCAAACGTAGTGGCCCCCACAGCGTCACTTTTTAAAATGGACCGTCTGGCCATACCAGAAGCATTGTTTCTCTAAAACACGTTACCACCCCAGGTTCACATATTGGGGTACCCTTGTTTTTCCCTATTACTAGGGATTTTTTGGGGGCAATTTAATTAGGGTGGGGGCTGCCCAAAACGGGCATGCCAATGCCCCCACCTCCTCCACCACAATTACAGCCTTTCTGCCCCCCTTGGGGGGCAGATGGGGGCAGTAGCCCTTAATATGCCCCCCGGGGGGGAAAAAAGCCCACTGGACGCCACAGATTTTTTTGGGGCAATTTGAATTAGGGTGGGGGCTGCCGAAAACGGGCATGCCAATGCCCCCACCCCCGCAACAATTAGTCTTTCTGCCCCCCCTGGGGAGCTGATGTGGGCAGTAGGCCCCAATCTGCCCCCCCGGGGGGGCAGAAAGCCCACTAGAAACCAGGGATTTTTTTGGGGGCAATTTTAATTAGGGTGGGGGCTGCCCAAAACGGGCATGCCAATGCCCCCACCCCCCGCCCGCAAAAATTCCAGTCTTTCTGCTCCCCTGGGGGGCATATGGGGCAGTACCCTCCAATCTGCCCCCCCTCAGGGGGGCAGAAAGCCCACTAGAAACCAGGGATTTTTTTTTATTCGTGTAGGGGTGGGGGCTGCCCAAAATGGGCATGACAATACCCCCAACCCCCCCAAGAGAAATTCCAGTCTTTCTGTCCCCTGGGGGGCAGATGGGGGCAGTGGCCCCTGATCTGTCCCCCGGGGGGCAGGAAGCCCACTAGGCGCCAGCGATTACGCTGGCTTTTTATATGCGTGGGGGCTGCCCAGAATGGGCATACCAATGCCCCCACCCCCACAAGAAATAGCCACAGTCTTTCTGCCCCCCTTGGGGGCATATCTGGGCAAACCCCCCCTCCCCGATTTCCCCCCCAGGGCGGCAGAAAGCCCACTAGGCACCAACTTTTTTTTAGCAATGTGCCTACCTGTAGATTTTAGGCCCTAGCGCAGCTGGCACATAGGGAAACCTACCAAACCTGTACATTTTTTAAAACTAGACACCAAGGGGAATCCAGGATGGGGTGACTTGTCTGGCTCTCACCAGGTTCTGTTACCCAGAATCCCTTGCAAACCTCAAACTTTGTAACATATTTTCCTCACATTTATGTGGTGGAAAGTTCTGGAATCTGCATGGATCCACAAAATTCCACGCACCCCACGTTCCCCAAAGTCTTCCGAGAAAAATGGTACCTCACTTGTGTGGGTAGGCCTAGTGCCCGCGACAGGAAACGGCCCAAATCGCAACGTGGACGCACCACATTTTCACAGTGAAAACGAACCCTTTTTTTGCAAAGTGTCTAGCTGTAGATTTTGAACCCTAGCTCTGCCGGCACCTAGGGAAACCTAGCAAACATATACATTTTTGAAAACTAGACACCCTGGGGAATCCAGGATGGGGTGACTTGTCTGGCTTTCACCAGCTTCTGTTACCCAGAATCCCTTGCAAACCTCAAAATGTGTCCAAAAAACACATTTTCCTCACATTTCTGTGGTGGAAAGTTCTGGGATCTGCGTGGATCCACAAAATTCCACCCACCCCGCATTCCCCAACGTCTTCCGAGAAAAATGGTACCTCACTTGTGTGGGTAGGCCTAGTCCGCACATCAGGAAACAGCCCAAAACGCAACGTGGACACACCACATTTTCACAATGAAAACTGACCCTTTTTGGGAAATTGCCTAGCTGTAGATTTTGAACACTAGCTCTGCCGGCACCCAGGGAAACCTAGCAAACCTATACATTTTTGAAAACTAGACACCCAGGGGAATCCAGGATGTGGTGACTTGTCTGGCTCTCACCAGGTTCTGTTACCCAGAATCCCTTGCAAACCTCAAAATTTGTCCAAAAAAACACATTTGCCTCACATTTCTGTGGTGGAAAGTTCTGGAATCTGCATGGATCCACAAAATTCTACACACCACGCGTTCCCCAAACTCTTCCGAGAAAAATTGTACCTCACTTGTGTGGGTAGGTCTAGTGCCCGTGACAGGAAACGGCCCAAAACGCAATGTGGACACACCACATATTCACAGTGAAAACGAACCCTTTTTTTGCAAAGTGCCTAGCTGTAGGTTTTGAACCCTAGCTCTGCCGGCACCTAGGGAAACCTAGCAAACCTATACATTTTTGAAAACTTGACACCCAGGGGAATCCAGGATGGGGTGACTTGTCTGGCTCTCATCAGCTTGTTACCCAGAATCCCTTGCAAACCTCAAAATGTGTCCAAAAAACACATTTTCCTCACATTTCTGTGGTGGAAAGTTTTGGGATCTGCATGGATCCACAAAATTCTACCCACCCCTTATTCCCCAAAGTCTTCCGAGAAAAATGGTACCTCACTTGTGTGGGTAGGCCTAGTGCCCACGGCAGGAAACGGCCCAAAATGCAACGTGGACACACCACATTTTCACAATGAAAACTGACCCTTTTTTGGAAAGTGCCTAGCTGAAGGTTTTGAACCCTAGCTCTGCCGGCACATAGGGAAACCTAGCAATCTATACATTTTTTAAAACTAGACACCCAGGGGAATCCAGGATGTGGTGACTTGTCTGGCTGTCACCAGGTTCTGTTACCCAGAATCCCTTGCAAACCTCAATTTGTAAAAAAAAAAAAACTTTTTCCTCACATTTCTGTGGTGGAAAGTTCTGGAATCTGTGTGGAACCACAAAATTCCACCCACCCCGCATTCCCCAAAGTCTACAGAGAAAAATGGTACCTCACTTGTGTGGGTAGGCCTAGTGCCCGCGAGAGGAAACTGCCCAAAACGCAACGTGGACACACCACATTTTCACAGTGAAAACTGACCCTAGCTGTAGATTTTGAACCATAGCTCTGCCGGCACATAAGGAAACCTAGCAAACCTATACATTTTTTAAAACTAGACACCCAGGGGAATCCAGGATGGGGTGACTTGTCTGGCTCGCACCAGGTTCTGTTACCCAGAATCCCTTGAAAACCTCAAAATTTGTTTAAAAAAAACACATTTTCCTCACATTTCTGTGGTGGAAAGTTCTGGAATCTGTGTGGATCCACAAAATTCCACCCACCCTGCATTTCCCAAAGTCTTCCGAGAAAAATGGTACCTCACTTGTGTGGGTGGGTCAAGTACCCGCGACAGGCAAGGGTCCAAAACCTATTGAGGCAACATCAAAATTACCCATCACAAAACAACCTGGTTTTGCAAGGGTGATCCCATGAGTTTTTGGCCCCGGGGTCAGCGGCCATCTAGGGAAACCTACCAAACCCACACATTTCTGAAAACTATACACCTGGGGGTGTCCAGCAAGGTATGGCTTGCATGGGTCCCCCAACATTTCCCTACCTAGAATCCCCTGCAAACCTCAAATTTAGCTGAAAAAGTCACTTTTTTCTCAGATTTCTGTGAGGGAAAGTTCTGGAATCTGCGTGTATCCACAAATTTCCTACCACTCAGCATTCCCCCAAGTCTCCCGATAAAAATGGTTACTCACTCGCGTGGGTGGGTGAAGTGCCCGCGACAGGCAAGGGCCCAAAACCTATTGAGGCGACATCAAAATTACCTATCACATAACAGCCTGGTTTTGCAAGGGGGTCCCATGAGTTTTTGGCCCTGGGCTCGGCGGCCATCTAGGGAAATCTACCAAACCAACACATTTGTCAAAACTAGACACCCGGGGGAGTCCAGCAAGGTATGGCTTGCGTGTGTCCCCCAACATTTCCCGACCCAGAATCCCCTGCAAACCTCAAATTTTGTTGAAAAAATCAATTTTTTCTCACATTTCTGTGTGAGAAAGCTGTAGGATCATCGGGCTGACACAAATTTCCTACTACCCAGCTTTCCTACAGGTCTCCCAATAAAAATGGTACCTCACATGTGTGGGTAGGCATAGTGGCTGCAATAGGAAATGGCCCAAATCGTACTGTGGAGACTTCAAAATTACCTATAACAAAACTACCTGGTTTTGGGGGGGGCACCTGGTTTTTTGGCCTCGGGCTCACCGCCATCTATGGAAACCTACCAAACCCACACATTTCTGAAAACTAGACACCCGGGGGAGTCCAATGAGGTATGGCTTGCATAGATCCCCCAACGTTTCCCTACCCAGAATCCCCTGCAAACCTCAAATTTACCTGAAAAAAACAAATTTTCCACATATTTTTGTGTGGAATCACCGTGCCGGCACAAATGTCCTACCCAACAGCATTCTCCTTAGTGTCCCGAGTAAAATTATACCTCACTTGTGTTGGTGTCCAATGCAGAATTGGCTAAAAAAATGTAGCGCTTAGAATTGTCGGTGCTATACCCTAAATCCCTATGTTTTGGGCTCTTGCCCCACCCACACAAGTGAGGTATCAATTTACTCAGGAGACTGAGAGGAACGCTGTGGGGTAGGACATTTGTGCCGGCACGGTAATTCCACCAAAAATATGTGGAAAATGTGTTTTTTCCAGCTAATTTTGAGGTTTGCAGGGCATTCTGGGTAGGGAAACATTTGGTAGGTTTCCCTAGATGGCTGCGGACCCCGGGACCAAAAACGCAGATGCCCCCTATGTATCCGAAAATGACCTGGTTTTGCAAGGGGGGTCACATGAGTTTTTGGTCCAAGGCTTAGCGGCCATCTAGCGAAACCTACCAAACCCAGACATTTCTGAAAACTAGACACCCAGGGGAGTCCAGCGAGGTATGGCTTGCATGGGGCCCCCAACGTTTTCCTACCCAGAATCCCCTGCAAACCACAAATTTAGCTGAAAAAATCACTTTTTTCTCAAATTTCTGTCTGGGAAAGTTCTGGAATCTACGTGTATCCACAAATTTCCTACCACCCAGCGTTTTCCCAGGTCTCCCAATAAAAATGATACCTCACCCATGTGGGTGGGTCAAGTACCCACATCAGGCAAGGGCCTAAAATGTATTGAGGAGACTTCAAAATGACCTATCACAAAACAACCTGGTTTTGCAAGGGGGGTCACCTGGGTTTTTGGCCCCAGGCTCGGCGGCCATCTTGGGAAACTACCAAACCCGCACATTTCTGAAAACTAGACATCCTGGGAAGTCCAGCGAGGTATGGCTTGCGTGGGTCCCCCAACGTTTTCCTACCCAGAATCCCCAGTAAAAAAATTGATTTTTTCAACAAAATTTGAGGTTTGCCAGGGATTCTGGGTAGGGAAATGTTGGGGGACCCATGCAAGCCATACCTTGCTGGACTCCCCCGGGTGTCTAGTTTTCAGAAATGTGTGGGTTTGGTAGGTTTCCCTAGATGGCCGCCGAGCCCGGGGCCAAAAACGCATGGGACACCCCTTGCAAAACCAGGTTGTTTTGTGATAGGTAATTTTGATGACACCTCAGTTGGTTTTGGGCCCTTGCCTGTCGCGGGTACTTGACCCACCCACACAAGTGAGGTACCATTTTTCTTGGAAGGCTTTGGGGAATGTGGGGTGCATGGAATTTTGTGGATCCACACAGATTCCAGAACTTTCCACCACAGAAATGTGAGGAAAATGTGTTTTTTGTTTTACAAATTTTGAGGTTTTCAAGGGATTCTGGGTAACAGAACCTGGTGAGAGCCAGACAAGTCACCCCACTCTGGTTTCCCCTGGGTGTCTAGTTTTAAAAAATGTATAGGTTTGCTAGGTTTCCCTAGGTGCCAGCAGAGCTAGGGTTAAAAATCTACAGCTAGGCACTTTGCAAATAAAGGGTCCGTTTTCACTGTGAAAATGTGGTGTGTCCACGTTGCGTTTTGGGCCGTTTCCTGTCGCGGGCACTAGGCCTACCCACACAAGTGAGGTACCATTTTTCTTGGAAGACTTTGGGGAACACGGGATGGGTGGAGTTTTGTGGATCCACGCAGATTCCATATATTTCCACCACATAAATATGAGGAAAATGTGGGTTTTTTTTACAAATGTTTAGGTTTACAAGGTATTCTGGGTAACAGAACCTGGTGAGAGCTAGTCAAGTCACCCCATCCTGGATTCCCCTGGGTGTCTAGTGTTCAAAAATGTATAGGTTTGCTAGGTTTCCCTAGGTGTTGGCAGAGTTAGGGTTCAAAATCTACAGCTAGGCACTTTGCAAAAAAAGGGTCCGTTTTCACTGTGAATATGTAGTGTGTCCACGTTGCGTTTTGGGCCGTTTCCTGTCGCGGGCACTAGGTCTACCCACAGAAGTGAGGTACCATTTTTTTCATAAGACTTTGGGAAACGCGGGGTGGGTGGAATTTTGTGGATCCACACAGATTCCAGAACTTTCCACCACAGAAATGTGAGGAAAATGTGGTTTTTTTGACACATTTTTAGGTTTGCAAGGGATTCTGGGTAACAGACCTGGTGAGAGTCAGTCAAGTCACCCCATCCTGGATTCCGCTGGGTGTCTAGTTTCCAAAAATGTATAGGTATGCAAGGTTTCCCTAGGTGCTGGCAGAGTTAGGGTTCAAAATCTACAGCTAGGCACTTTGCAAAAAAAGGGTCCGTTTTCACTGTGAAAATGTGATGTGTCCATGTTGCGTTTTGGGCCGTTTGCTGTCGCGGGCACAAGGCCTACCCACAGAAGTGAGGTACCATTTTTCTCGCAAGACTTTGGGGAACGCGGGGTGGGTGGAATTTTGTGGATCCACGCAGATTCCAGAACTTTCCACCACAGAAATGCGAGGAAAATGTGGTTTTTTTGACACATTGTTAGGTTTGCAAGGGATTCTGGGTAAGAGAACCTAATGAAAGCCAGTCAAGTCACCCCATCCTGGATTCCCCTGGGTGTCTAGTTTTCAAAACTGTATAGGGTTGCTAGGTTTCCCTAGGTGCCGGCAGAGCTAGGGTTAAAAATCTACAGCTAGGCACTTTGCAAATAAAGGGTCCGTTTTCACTGTGAAAATGTGTTGTGTCCACGTTGCGTTTTGGGCCGTTTCCTGTCGTGGGCACTAGGCCTACCCACACAAGTGAGGTACCATTTTTCTTGGAAGACTTTGGGAAACACGGGGTGGGTGGAATTTTGTGGATCCACGCAGATTCCAGAACTTTCCACCACAGAAATGTGAGGAAAATGTGGTTTTTTTACACATTTTTAGGTTTGCAAGGGATTTTGGGTAATAGAACCTGGTGAGAGCCAGTCAAGTCACCCCATCCTGGATTCCCCTGGGTGTATAGTTTTCCAAAATGTATAGGTTTGCTAGGTTTCCCTAGGTGCCGGCAGAACTAGGGTTCAAAATCTACAGCTAGGCACTTTGCAAAAAAAGGGTCAGTTTTCACTGTAAAAATAAAGTGTGTCCACGTTGCGTTTTGAGCCGTTTCCTGTCGCGGGCACTAGGCCTACCCACACAAGTGAGGTACCATTTTTATCGGGAGACTTAGGGTAACACAGAATTGTAGAGCAACTGCTATTACCTATTGACTTTCGATGTATTTCTGCCTGTATTTCTTGAAAGACAATGTGTAAAAAATAAGTCATTTTGAAAAATGACCTATAATTCTCATGCTAGTATGGGTACTCACAATTTCGGAAATGTGCAAATCTCTACTGTTTCTAAACTCTATATTGTGTTCCAATTTCAAAAATACATAGGTGTCTTTCATACCGATTTTTCCATGTATATATTTTCCCAAATTAATTGCTATATACCCGGTACATAATAAAAAAACATTGCAAGACACTGCTCAGTTATTGGCTCTGGGTTCGTCGGGTTCTTGGTGAACCTACAAGTCCTATATATCCCCACAACCAGAAAAGTCCAGCGGATGTAACGGTATATTGCTTTCAAACAGCTGTCATAATTAGAAGAAGTTACAGGTGAAAACTTTGACACAAATGGCTGTTTTTTTCAACTAATTTTCAATTTGTACTATATTCAACTGTTAGTTTCTCTAAAGAAACCTTGAAGGATCTACACAAATGACCCCTTGCTGAATTCAGAATTTTGTCTACTTTTCTAAAATGTATAGCTTTCCAGGATCCATTATTGCTTTCATACCCATTTGTACCATTAACTGGAAGGAGGTTGAAAGCACAAACAATTGCAAAAATAGGCTATGTCCCAGAAAAATGCCAAAACTGTGTAAAAATTTTTGGTTTTCTGACAAAAGTCTGCTTGTCCCTGAAATATGGGAAAATAGTGATTTCAGCCCCACAACCCCTTTGTTGATACCATTTACAGGGAAAGCACGAGACGCTTTCATCTGTAGCCCTTTTATCCCATTTAAAAAAAAAAAACAATGTAGCTATATTTTGGCTAATTTCTGGGTCCCCTCTGGGGGAATCCACAAACCCTGGATACCTTTATGATGTTGGAAGAAAAGGACGCAAATTTGGCGTGGATACCTTATGTGATCTAAAAGTTACAGGGGCCTACGCGCGAACTTCCCCAAATAGCCAAGAAAAGGCTTAGCACGGGGGGGGGAAAGGCCTAGCAGCGAAGGGGTTAAATAAACACAGGGTCACATTTTCCTTATAAAGTTGAGGAAAGGCTGTGTTAATTTTACATTATTATCACCAGGATGCAGATAGCATTGCCTGATAATGAGCCGTGCTCAGTCAGACTTATTGACCCAGGCTGGGGCACAGGAGTTAACAACTGAAGCACTGAGGTATTTAACTTTTAAATGAACTCAGTATTGGAGCTGTGAACAAAACAATGTTTCTGAATGCTTTTAAATGGGAGAAAATTTAAATGAAAAGTTACCTTAATGGTTAAGTTAACTCTTCATTTTAATTTTCTCCCATTACAAAGAGTTGCATTTACAAAAGGTGGCCTCTTGCTCCCAGTGGCCAGTTGTAGTAAGCTGGCTCTCATTATAGTGTACTAAAATGAAGTGCACTGTGCAGAGAGTCCAGTGAGTCCCAGACTGGTATACAGAGGCAAAAGTAGATAATACCAATGTTCTATTAGTGTTAGTGTGGGGGAGCTATTAGGGTTAACAGACGGTAGTGCTAAGCATGCATAACCCACAAAGCTATCCACACGGATAAACCACACCTACCTCTCAAATAAGCTAAAATATTATATGTATATATATATATATATATATATACAGCCGAAAACTCTCCGAACTTCCACAGCAGCGCTGGCAGCAACAGCAGCGGCGAACAGAGGGAAACAGACCCAAATAGCGATGGCAGGTAAAATTTATTTCCTCACTTAGTGACGCGTTTCGAGCACAGCCGTGCCCTTGTTCACACATATATATATATATCATCACCACAAAGTTGCCCTTCGTGAAAACGCCACACACAGGAGAGATTAACACCTTCTATTTATTGTGGGTTGCAGAGGAAACAGCTACCAACTTCAATCAGTCTAAATGGCCAAACGCGTTTCGGACAGCCTTCTGTCCTTGATCACTGGCAAAGTACAAAACCCTGGCTGCCATTAGGGAACTCCTTAAAAAGGTTGTCGAGTCCCGCCCCAGTGGGCGTGTGCCGCATTGCCTC
This sequence comes from Calotriton arnoldi, assembly GCA_963921515.1. Lineage (NCBI taxonomy): Eukaryota > Metazoa > Chordata > Amphibia > Caudata > Salamandridae > Calotriton > Calotriton arnoldi. The sequence goes on from CAWUFW010002888.1 coordinate 1,829,603, forward strand.
ATAGTACTCGTAGTTCCCCATAATACTCCTCAGTGGGTGCTGCCATGTTTTGAAAATGATAACAAGTCTTTTACCCGAGTGGGTTGATTGTAAGTGGGGAAACTGTCTTCACTGCCAATGTCTCACCCCACAATCATGGACTCGCCGTCCTCTCAGCATCCTGGAATTCCAGCGCCGCAGGGCCGCTCATGAGCAGCGGGGCGTTTTTGCGGCCGGACCAGCCGCTAACATAATCACCACAAAGTTGCCCTTCATGAAAACGTCACACACAGGAGAGATTAACACCTTCTATTTATTGTGGGTTGCAGAGGAAACCGCTACCAACTTCAATCAGTCTAAATGGCCAAACGCGTTTCTGACAGCCTTCTGTCCTTGATCACTGGCAAAGTACAAAACCCTGGCTGCCATTAGGGAACTCCTTAAAAAGGTTGTCGAGTCCCGTCCCAGTGGGCGTGTGCCGCATTGCCTCATGGTACTCGTAGTTCCCCATAATACTCCTCAGTGGGTGCTGCCATGTTTTGAAAATGATAACAAGTCTTTTACCCAAGTGGGTTGATTGCAAGTGGTGAAACTGTCTTCACTACCAATGGACAGGAAATCCAGGCACGGACCTTGTAACGCTCCAAATAATCAAAGCAACATTAAGTAGTGCAAAGCAGTGAAGAGTTTTATTGCAGCATAGTCTCCACAGAATACACAGGCATAATGCCTGCCCTGACACGTTTCGCTCGCATCACGCGAGCTTGATCACATGACGCGCCTCGTGATCCGGGAACCCTCTAAGTACAAATTGTGCACAACCCACCATCAAAACAAAAACGTATGAACAGTGAAAGAACTAGAAAACAGACTGGTAAACAGGATTGATTTACATTGATCTTAACACATCAAAATTAATTCAGAATGGCCCAATGAACCAATATATTCATTATTTACCCAATTATTGATGGAAAAATGGGGCACCTATTGTGTGCAAAATGGCAAAATACAGTACTGGATAAGTTTAACAAAACTTCTAACTGGTAAGTTAACTCTTAGGATACCCAATCGAAGGGTCATCTCAACATTAGATAAAATGCGAAGTCCATTATATATACATATAAAGTGCAAGTGCAAAAATGATAATCAATTTTCATATAGTTCGTATAGTCCCCAGTAAATATATAAATTGCAAGTGCAAAATTATTAAAAAATCCCAATAGGATAAATCACATAGCAACTGGGTAATACACATATAAACACCAACTCGAATCTTATGAGTCTGGAGATAACACTATTATACTTAGACCCAAATTTTGATCGTTTACATTTGTTTTGTTGCGCGCACTGCATCGCATTTGGCGATGCAGCACTCACAATGAAATTGGTTTTATTTATTTAAATGTTTACTTACCTGTATTAGGCCTTAATCCGTAGTTTACTACCCCCGACCCTGCCCATCCCCTGCCCCACGTCACCGCCCGACCGGCACTCCTACCACCGACCGCGCCTGCTCTCTATATATGCAAGGTTGCACGTGCACCGAAGAATGTAGACGGCAAATTCAGTACGACAAGTTAAATATTCCATTATTTCTATTCGTTTGTCACTGAATGCCGTCACATAGTGTGTTATGTTTTTAGCAAAAGTACAGGCACGGCATGAAGTACATTTATGAAAACCCCTACTGACAAGCCAAGTACTCTTAGGCAAAATTTCAGGACTTGATATCACTAGAGCATCCCTCATAGAGGGTACCCTCCTGAAAGTAATGTCAGGTAAAGCAGGTAAAATGGAACCTAGTGTCATGTCGGTGAGTATTATTGGACAATTAGCATAAATAATTTTACAAATCATTTTTTCTTGCAGACTAAAAGTAATTATCAGTCTAACATTCCGTATTTCAGTATCATTGTCTGTTACAGGCAATGTCTCAGGCGAGGCATTGCATTCCTTAGGTGCAAGAAGCTCCTCTCTAGGACGGGCATTTGCTCTTTTTAGTGCCATAGTCAGTTGAGTCAACTTGTAACCCCTTTCTAAAAATCTACAGAGGGACTCCTGCTGACAGATTTGTGCGTCTGTGTCTAAACTGCAAATTCGGCGAATACGCATAAACTCGCTGTACGGTATACTTTTGATCAAGTGCCGGGGGTGAGAGCTATCTGCATGTAGAATTGAATTACCGACAGTTTGTTTTCGATGAAGTTTAGTGTGAATGCTGTTCTCATTAATGTATACTAAAACATCTAAAAATTCTACACATTTGTCATCGATTGTAGCTGTAAATTTCAAATTTAACTCATTAGAGTTAATAGCATTAACAGACTCCAGTGCACTAGCTTGAGTACCATCCCAAATCAAACAGATGTGATCTATATAACGCCAGTAATGCTTAATCCGTCCATACCATTCTTTATGCTGAGTCATGAGCACAAAAGTCCACCACCGTCGCAACCTCTTGCCCTGGGTGCCTCCTCTCGCGGTGGTGAGCCACCTTTCAGTGTGCGCACAGTCGAAGACCAAAATTGTGCCAGCCGACCCAAACAGGAGCACGCACAGGAGTTCGTGAGTAAATCTTTCTTTATTCGTGTAAAACCCCCCTCAGCTCTGACAGACGCGTTTCGCCACTCCGGCTTTGTCAATGTCAGTATGCTTTCCAAAACACCACCATTTTAAAGTGAAAAAGTGCAATAGAAAATAGTAAACATAAAAGACGGCTAAGTTCATGCATAATGCTCTGTTTCTATGTTGGCCATCTTAATGTTCTTAGTGGCATCATTGCAATTTGTAATACCCAACCTTTATATCTATAAAATCTGGTATAAAGCTTTTTAAACATATTAATGGCATTTCACAGAATTCATCGTAGAATTTCCATAGCAAATATATAAAAACAAAGAAAGTATTTATAACTCATATGTGAAACATCACAATAATCATCATGCTTTCTGAGTTAACTTTCGTTGTAGTTGTATACTTTTCATAAAAGAATTATAACCAGTTTATAACAAATTCCGCCCTGAATGGGCATTGAAAAGAAAGGAAGGGTGTCCAGTTACATAAGGAAACGATTCTGGGGCCCCAATCCACGACACTTATAATTAAATGTCTTGCTTTCCTGTCTGATAATTATAGCAGCTCGCCTAAAGAAGCGCCCAAGGAACAGTAACTTCTAATTATGTCAGCAAGTCCAAAAGCTACTCCTTGTAATGATATATAAAGGAACACTCTAAAAAGACCAGCATGCCAATAAAACAGAGTAGGGAACAATGGCAAATAAAAGACAGGGTGATAACAGTCACTACCAGCATAGTTTACCTATTTTCCACCTTGTATCATATGTTAGCTCTCTCCTAGTATCCATAATACAGAATATCATAGAATTTCCTGATCTTCAAGTTTTAACAAAGCATGATCCGTATGCAACCCTGCAGGAATATATATGTATCTCCCTTACGGTGTGTCCTGTATAATCAGAGGGTATGGAAACTTTTAGTCCAAATGGGCACATAGTTCCTCGTCATTATTCAGATCATGAGGAGCCATAGTACCAAGTTCGATAATATATTTGGATTCTAGTGAGCGTAACCTTCTGACTCTGTCTCCCCCCCTCTCATTTTTGGGGATCTGATCTAAACAATAAAAGGCTAGAAGGTCACGGTTGCTCACATGAGCCTCTTCAAAGTGGCGAGCGACGAGATAGTTGTTATCTTTCTTAGCAATCGCTCAAATGTGCTCTAGCACATGCTTTTTGGCAGGATGTATAGTACTGCCGATATATCGTTTTTTACCGGGACACTCCAAACAATATATGGTAAAATCAGAGTTGCAATTCAGAAGTCTATTGATTTTTCTGATAGATATGGAATCCTTGGCCTGTATTTCATAGGTGTTCCTTTTGTGACTACATTTACAGGCCTTGCATTTCAAACAAGGAAAGAACCCCGTTATAGGTTCTTTTGTTCTAGAACTAGATTGGTAATGACTAAAAACCAAAAGATCTTTAATAGATTTAGGTCTTCTATAGGTTATCAAAGGCTGAAGTGGAATCTGATTCTTTAAAATACCATCTGTTTTGAGAATGTGCCAGTTTTTACAAAACATCTGTACTACTTTCGAGAATTGTGTATTGTAGCGTGTGATCATACGTACTAGTTCTGTTTTTTCAGATGTAACTTTTCCTTTATTGGCTTTAGGAACTAAAAGTTCCATTCTGGGAATATATATGATGTTTTGTTCTACCCCAACAACGTTTTAGATACTGTTCCTTATGCCTTCCTATATCTCACTTATGCGCACTGCAGCCCATGGCTAATCTTTGGGCACTATGTTTTGTTTACTCACTCCACATGTAACACAATGCAATTGTCCCTAAGTATTGTTAAATCGTTAAATATCCACTTATACTGTCGCTACCTCATTAATGTTTCAGCCACTGTCCTTGATACATTCATTTTTTCCGCTTAAATATTGCCACTATGTCGTCAGGTCTAACCAAATTAGTACTAATGATACTATACGCTATGAAAATAACTGCATAAACTGTCTCTACCTCAGAAATGCCTAAATTTTCGCCTTCGTACTGCCGTGTTTTTATGCCTACCACAATAGGTACCACTACTATGCCCTTCTGAAACAAATTATATCGTCATAAACTGTTTTCTACCTCAGAAATGTTTTGCTGCTGATTCTACACCTTCTTATATATTGTCTATGTACTAACTTTTTCCTGTATGTCTACCCAAATATGTTTTATGTAAACCACATATTTACACTGTATACACTGTGAAGCGCTCTGATGCCCTTGGGCCTAGTTAGCGCTATATAAAACTCTACAAATAAAAATAAAAAATAAAGGTGGTTGTACTCACAGAGACAATAAATGAGACACACACTCAAGAATAAATCCGAGACCAATTTGCAAAAATAATACTTGCTTTTATATCATATTCCAGACCAAGAACTTTGTTCTTTTGATTTAACAAGGTTTGACAAGCAGTTCACTATTGTGGGCAATTACCCAAATGAATTCCTATGGGAGAAAATTCAAAAATGAGTATAAAATCACACAGTCTGTTCTAGGGGCTCACCTTCAAGGTAGGGGGTAGCAGCAGGCCGAGGTTCAATGTTCCACCAGCAGATTGTTGAGAGCATCCTGGATTCGGCCAGGAACAGGTTGCTGAAGGTGTTGGTAGCTTGTGCACTATGAAGAAGGGGGCCACCTAATAACAGGCTGCACAGGGGGACTAGTAGGCAAGTCTGAGAGCTCCCAAACAGAGGCTCAGGTCGCAACGGCCACAGGAGCATGGGAGCACAGCTGGATCGTCGGTACCCAGGCCAGGCGGGCTGGGTGCAGAGCAGGTTGGTCAGTCGGGCTCTATGCGTCAAGATGGTTGTTGCGGTCAGGAGCAGTTGGAATACGGAGTGGACTCCCTTGTTCGGTATTGCTAGCAGGTGGTCCAGTATCCCACGGATTGGTACGGCATGGCTCTGGTAGGTCCTGGTGTCTTCACACTCAGTGGGGAGACAGATCTGACCTCCCAGAGTACAAGTACCTCTTCCTGTGCAGCTGCAGTGTCTGTCCGGCCCGGGAGCTGTAAGTCGATAAGCTTGACTCTGCGGGTTCGGTGCCTGCGGTCTGCAGGGGAGTAGCTCCTCTACTCTAAGAGAGTTCGTGGGAAATTTTTGAAGGGCTGGAGGTCCTCTGGGGTTCTTAGTCGTCCAGTCCTCCAGTTCACCACAATGGTTGAGTCTTGCAGCAGTGGGTAAGGTTTCGAGCCCAAAGTCCACAGCAAGCACTCGATTCTCAGGTTTCAGCAGCTCTTCTTTATCCATTTTCTTCTTAGGTCCCTCAAATCTGAAGTTCAGGGTCGGGAGGTGCCACATACATTCTAAATTTATAGGCGTTAAAGGGAGTGCCAGGCAGTAGCCAATGGGCTGCCTACCTTTAGGGTGACTACACCCTCATATGACCACTTCCCTGGTTGCTAATTCCAATACAAGATGTAGGAATATGAAAAGTGGGGTCCACATCAACTGCCTCACCTTAGTGGTTGTACTGGCTGAATGTGGGCATACCTCCTAATCTAACTAATTTTCCCACCTGTCCTTCCACCAAAAGTGGAGCAGGACAGGGGGTTGGCATCCTCCACTAGCTGGAGACGCCTGTTTTGCATTCCAAAGGCAGCATCGCCTTTGAAACTTCCTACCTTGGAATGCCATTACAGCCTGGAGAAGGTGTGATTCACCTCTGCCCAGAGCAGGCATTTTACCCGGCCTTTGAGATTGAAGGCTCCCACCCCATGAGGCCATAAACAAGTCTGGTGGTGGCAGGCTGGCTGTGACTAGTCAGAGACCACACCAGTAGTTGGTAGATTTTCAGGGGACATCTCTAAGGTACCCTCTGTGTGCAAGTATTAATAAAACCAACACTGGCATCAGTGTGGGTTTACTAAGACTAGATGTTTTGTACCCAACATCCCTGGGTACAGTGAAGCCATCATGGTGCTGGGGAACCACTAATGACGGGTGTCCTGCCCATGTACTCTCTATGGTTTCCCTGCACACTTACAATATCTGTGAATGGATTTAGATATTGTAGGATCATATCTGCTCAGGCAGATATGACCACACATGTGATATAATGCACCCTGCCTTAGGGCTGTATTGCCTGCAGTAGTGGTGACTTACCTTTACCTCATGCAGTATCTGTGGGCATGGCACCCAGGGATGTCTAATATAATCTCACTATGGGGGAGGAGTTATTACCATCCACGGTACCACTCCATATAATCAGAACTCACAAAAGGTAACCGGATGGTGTATCTACACTATTCATCAGATATTCACTGTGACAATGGGGGGACAGTTGCACACATGCGTTAAGACGAGAACCCTCACTCACCCTAGGGTGACATCCTTCATCATTGGGTTCCCTCTTGCACACTAGGACCGCAAGGTACCCACTGTGGGCTACAACTCTCCCGCAGGAGAGGAGCGTGAGGTGTTTTGTATCATCCAATGTAGGGTCGAGTGAGGGGCAGAGTGCAAAAATCAAATGTCAGTTTAAAACTAGCTCCTGGATGACGAAGTCAATCCTTTATTAGTGTCTCCAGTGGATAGATTAAAAACAGCTAAGTGAGAATAGGGTTATGGATGTTCCCTATTAGGATCTCGTCAACATGTTTCAGCCTAGTTAGACCCAAAAGATTCTTGGCATTCTTCAGGACCATACATTTCGTCACTCTGCTCTAAAAATGTGAATACATTATAAAGAGATTACCATACTTTTACTGGTATGGTATTGATCTGTGGTACCAGCTTGACGTCCGTTCCACACTCTGTAAGGATATAAGATCATACATCAAAAATACAGTTTGCATTTCAAATGTAATAAATATTAAATATATTAAATAATACAATTAATTTTTAAAACATAAAGTACATTTAATATACATTTTAACAAATATAACAAATAAACGTAATTAAAAAAGTTAAACATACATAATAATTAATATGGTGTGATCAAGGCATTGAATTGCCGAAACGCGTAACGTTTGTGATTAAACGAGCTTTTGTTTGATCAACTGAGCCCTAGTGAGTGCGCGTTATTCTTGGATAATCGAAGAAATAATTAATATATATATACTTTAAAACAATTATTAAACTATTAATTTCATTTAAGTTATAATTTTAAAATTATATAAAAATGTACAAATATATATATATATATATATATATATATATATATATATATATATATATATATATACCAATAACATAAAATCTATTACAAAAACATTCTATTATAAATTAAAACATTAAACCATTTAAAAAATCTTTAAACTTAAATTTACCACTCCAGTGAGTGCAATAGAAGGGAAAGTGTTGGATAGTGGAGGGGTAAAACTTCATATTCCCACTCCAATGAGTGCAACAGTAGGGAAAGTATTGGATAGCGGAGGAATAAAATTTACTATTCACACTCCAGTCAGTGCAACAGTAGGGAAAGTGTTGGATAGCGGAGGGGTAAAAATTTCTATTCCTACTCCAATAAGTGTAAAAGTAGGGAAAGTGTTGGATAGTGGCGGGGTAAAATTTACTATTCCCACTCCAATCAGTGGAACAGTAGGGATAGTGTTGGATTGCGTAGGGGTAACAATTAATATTCTTACTCCAGTCAGTTCAAAATTAAAGACAAACAAAATATTAACAACAACAAAAATATTTAAAAAACAAAATAAATAAAAAAATATATAAATATGTTAAAAATAAAAATAAAAATATATTTAGTATTACACATTTTAAAAAAAGTATTATAATCTTAAATGCATATGACACATACGTACAAATAATATATTAAGTAAAATAAAAAATATTTTTCAAACAAATAAATATTTTACTTAGAAATTATTTAGAAAGAGAAACATTAATTATTACATAAATTTACTTTTTTATTTCCTACCCTATAACACCACACAATTTACAACCCACATCTAAATTAAAAATAAGTACTTACCTAATTAACATAATTAATTACCATTTAAAGAAATATTAATTAAAAAACAAATGAAAACTCATAAAAATTAACAAACTTCCCACACTTTACCCCTATAGCCCCCACAAACCACAGCTAAACAGTAAAAAAATGTATTGCACAATTAAAACTTATTTTCAATTAAAAAACTAATAGTATTTAACAACTAATTATAAAGTAAGTAACATTAATTTACTCCCCACACTTTCCCCCTATAAAAGTAAAACCCACACACAAAAAATATAAACAATTACCCTAATTAAATATCAATTAATTAATATTAATGACCAGCTAATTATTAATTAAAAAACATAAATTACTTCCCATCCTTTACCCCTATAGACCCCACAACCCACACCTGAAATTAATTACACAATTTCCATATTTAATTTTCAATTAATTAATTAATATTGATCAAGAACTAATTATTAATTAATGAAACATAAATTACTTCCCACTGTTTACCCCTATAAACCCCACAACCCACACCAAAAATTAATTACACAATTTCCATAATTAATTTTCAATAAATTAATTAATATCAATTAACAACTAATTATTAATTAATTAAAAATAAATTACTTCCCACCCATTACCCCTATAAACCCCACAACCCACACCTAAAATTAATGACACAATTTCCATATTTAATTTTCAATTAACTAATTAATACTAATTAACAACTTATTAATTAAAAATAAATTACTTCCCAAGCTTTACCCCTATAAACCCTACAACTCGCACCTAAAAAAATCACACAATTACCATAATTAATTAGCAATTAATTAATTAGTATTGATCAACAACCAATTAATAATTAATTAATAATAAATTACTTCCCACATTTAACACTATAAAATCTCAATTAAATAAATTTGAATAAATAAAAAATAATCATTAATTTATTATAATTAAACTACTTCCCACCCTATTCCCCTATAAACCCACAACCCACTACGGAACTAAAAAACGCAAAATTTTATTAAAATAAAATTGATAACCACTAAAAATTTAACACATATATTAAAAAAAGTACACAATACAAAAAAATACATCACATACATTTAAAATATATACTAAAATACATAACACTAATTTAAAAATCGATATTTTAAACAACTATATTTTTGCAAACGATATTAATGACATCTCTATTTTTAAAAATGATATTTCTTACCTTAAAATCGATATTCTTGACCACAATATTCTTGCTGTCAATAGTTCTGACTCACGATATTCAAGACTCGATATTTCTGTAGGTCGACATTTCCAACTCAATATTCTGTCTGCAAACCCTCTCTGGGATCGTCGAAACAGATCAGAACCTTTCGCTCAGTCACTCATGCTTTCTTGTGCTCAGAGAATATACAGAATACTCAGTGGGCCGTTTTCAATATATTTATTGAACCAACGTTATTCTGGTATAGAACACATATGCTGCGATAATCGGTATACAGAAGCTGATGAAAGTGTTTACAAGCACCAAAAGCGTAAATAGTAGCTATAGTTCTACCATGGTGCTAAAACAATGTATATATGCAGGCATGGAAACATAGCAGTAATCAGGTGTACTCCTACTATGCAAACCCTACTCTGAGTGTACCTAGAGTGTGTGTTGGTGTGAAGCCAAGAATACCCCCAAGGGACGATTCAACCTCATTACCTGGCTGCAGAAAATGTAGGAGCCCGTCTTGTTCACGAACTGGACACCCCCTCATGGAGATGTCAGACCACTGCGTGGTGAAGTCTCAGCATGCCTCCTCTGCTAATCTTTTTGGATGCTCTTTACTTATAATAGAAATCAGCCTTGTGATGTGCGTATAGATTAGCAATGTTATGGATATGTAGATAGCCCTGTTGCCCCATGGATGAAGATAGAACAACATTTGTGCATAGTGCGTAGAAGGGCGTTGCACATGATGTTTGAGACATCATGATAATGTTATGCGAAGCTACATGTGTAAACAAAGTAGTTTCATAGAAATACATTGTCGTACACGCAAATATGTGCAAAAGGTCACAGCCAAAATGTTATTGTGAAAAATAGGACCATGTAAGAAATTAGCTGCTTCGCTACATGGGCCTAACCCGGGCACATAACACCCACTCCTCATACTAAGGGTCGATATATAAAAACTATCTAAAAGCCAGAAGGCCATAATGAAAATAAAGCTAAAAAGTTTTAAAACTACTCTTAAAATCATCTAAAAGCAGGCTTCACTTCAAAATATTCATATAAAAGGCTTAAAAGTCATTATACTATTTGAAATCCAAGGACTCAGGAAGCCATGGTGCCTTGAAAAATAAAGCAAAAACTGTTCTGATCCATTTTGTTTTAAAAAAAAAACAGGCCAAATGGTTTTAACCGCACAGAAAAGCCAATTGTTTAAGTGTTCCCAGTGGTAGACGCAATATTGCTGTTGCCCACAACTGCAGACGACATTCCCAGAGCCGCACCTCGAAGCATGTTTATTGAGCAAAGGTGATTCCATCCGGTTCCCACAGCAGCTGCTGAGGGAGGTAGTGCATCCTGTAAGCAAAGCGTAGAGCCAGTGTCCATTTCACTAGGAGCCAAAGCATCCCAGGGAGGCTCAAAGAATGCATTCATCAGCAATGGAATACGCGAGGGACAACAATACCAATGGGCAATCTTAACAGTTTGGGGTTTTCACCTTTCATTTGCATCAGCCATCTGAGAGGCCTGTGGTTGGTTTGAACTAAAAAGTGTGAACCAAACAGGTAGGGTCTCAGCTTCTTAAGGGACCAAACTACAGCAATGACTTTCCTCTCAATTGCACTCTAACACTGCTCTCTGGGAAGTAACTTCCTGCTAATGAAAGCAACAGGTTGGTCAGGGCCATCAAAATTGGTCTGGGATAGGACCGCTCCCATCCCATGTTTAGAGGCATCTTTCTTAACTATGAACTGCTTGGTATAATCTGGAGCTTTCAGAATGGGTGTTGAGCACATTTCTTCTTTCAGGGTATCAAAAGCCTTTTGACAGTTTGCTGTCCAGTTAACCTTTTTGGGCATATTTTTGGAGGTCGGTTCTTTGAGGGGGCCCACAATGGACCCATATCCCTTCGTAAACCTCCTGTGGAACCCAGTCATGCCAAGAAACGCCCTGACTTGGGTCTGGGTTGCTTGAGCTACCCAGCCCAGAATTGTCTGGATCTTGGGTTGCAAGGGCTGAACTTGGCCTCCACTTACAAGGTAGCCCAAGTACACAACCGTGCCTTTCCCTGTCTTGCACTTGTTTGCCTTGATAGTGAGGCCTGCAGGTCTCAGAGCCTCAAGGACCCTGCCAAGGTATATCAGGTGATGCTGCCAGGTGGAACTAAGACAGGCAATATCATCAAGATGAGTTGCACTGAAGGTTTCCAACCTAGCAAGGACTTTAGTCATCAACCTTTGGAAGGTGGCAAGGGCATTCTTTAATCCAAAGGGCATAACAGTAATCTTATAATGCCCATCTAGTGTTGAGAATGCAATTTTTCTTTTGATCCAGGGGTCAGACCTATCTGCCAGTCCCTGATGTGAGATCAAAAGTACTGAGATATTTGGCTGCCCCTAACCTGTCAATTAGCTCATCATCCCTAGGAATTGGGTGTGCATCCATTTTGGTTACTGCATTGAGGCCCCTATAGTCCACACAAAACCACATCTCTTTCTTTCCAACCTGGGTGTGGGGGTTGGGGACTAAAACAACTGGGCTGGCCCAGGGGCTCTGAGATGGTTCAATGACTTCCAATTCCAGCATCTTGCTTACTACAGCTTTGATACTCTCATTAACATGAGCAGACTGCCTGTAGATTTTGTTTTGACAGGTAGACTGTCCCCAGTGCCGACATCATGTGTACACCAGTTAGTCTGACCAGGGTTCAAGGAGAAGAGCTCAGCAAACTGATTTAGGGCTTGTCTGAATTAATCTACTGTTGGACAGTGATAGTGTCTGACAGGACCATTCCATCAACTGACACATGTTTAGCGTTGTTTGAGAGGAGGTCAGGGAGAGGTTCACAGTCTGATTCCTGATCTTCACCTGTGACCATCAGCATGGTCACTTCAGCCCCGTCATTATAGGGTTTGATGCGGTTTACATGGATGGCCCTCTTGGGGTTCCTGCAAGTGCCAAAGTCCACCAGATAGGTGACCTCTCCTTTTCTCTAAAGGATAGGGAAGGGCCTAGTCCATTTGTCCTAGAGGGCCCTAGAAGCCACAGGCTCCAAAACCCACACAATCTGCCCTGGTTGGAACTCCAACATGGCAGACTTCTGGTCATACCAGAGCCTCTGGAGCTCTTGGCTGGCTTCAAGATTTTTGTTTGCTTTCTCTGTGTACTCAGCCATTCCGGAACAAAGGCCAAGCACATAGTCCACAATGTCCTGTTTAGGCTCTTTGAGAGGCTTCTCCCATCCTTTCTTCACTAGATACAATGGTCCCCTTACAGGATGACCAAACAGAAGTTAAGATGGGGAACACCCACTGCCTTCTGTGGCACCTCACTGTAGCCAAAAAGCAGGCATGGCAGTAAGACATCGCATTTCCTTCTGAATTTTTCAGGGAGGCCACCAATCATACCTTTCAATGTCTTGCTGAACCTTTCAGCAAGCCCATTGGTCTGCGGATGATATGGCGTAGTGAACTTGTAAGTCACTCCACATTCAGCCCACATGTGCTTTAGGGAAGCAGACATGAAGTTTGTACCTCTGTTTGATACTACCTCCTTAGAAAAGCCTACCCTGGCAAAGATTTCAAGGAGGGCCCTAGCCACGGCAGTGGTAGTATGATCCACTACTACCAATATGAATCTGTTTCCTGATGCTGTTTGAGGGTCAAGGGGACCAACAATGTCAATCCCTACCCTTTCAAAGGGAACCCCAACCACTGGAAGTGGAATTATGGGGACATTCAGGTGGCCACCTGTCTTGCCACTGGCTTGACAGGAGGCACAGGAGTTACAAAACTCCTTCTCCTTCTGTTACATACTTGGCCAGTAGAAGTGGTTCACCAACCTACTCCCCATTTTGGTCAAGTCAAGATGCCCAACTAGGGGGATGTCATGGGCCAGTGTGGGGAGAACCTCTCTAAACTGCTGAGGCACAACCACTCTCCTAGTGGCACCAGGTTTGGGGTCTATGGCCTCACTGTAACGGAGTCCCTCCTCCCGTAGGTCCTGTGGGAGCCACTGACATCTCCCTGTTAATGATCAGCAGTTTGCTGTCTCAGGCCTTCAAGAGTGTGACAGGTTCTTTGCCCCTGGCATAGATCTTCCCTAGAGTGTCCCCCTGAGCCTAAGAGCCCTGCCATGTAAGTCCCAAACTCCTGGGGTTCAGTTCCCTTTGGGGCTGTCAGGTCTTCCTCCCCTGGGCCCAAGAGCTCTGCCATGTAAGTCCCAAGCTCCTGGGGCTCAGTTCCTTCTGGGGCTGTCAGGTCTTCTCCGTGAGGAGAGCAGACCTGGCCTGGGGTCTGTAGGGAAGCTGGTTTCCCTGACCTCTTGCCTTTTCTCTTGAAAGGTTGGGCCATAATTTCAGGCTCCAACACTTCTTTTTCACTCTGGGTTCTACTCTGTGCTCTTGCTTTTACACACACCCACTCTGGTGTACCCAGCATGACTGCATGGGTCTTTCGTGCTACCTCAGCCCATGCTGAGGGCTCCAGATCATTGCCTAGCAGACATTGCAGGAATTGCAAAAGATACCACCACCCTTTTGTGGCCAATATCCCCTCCCCACTCTAAGGACACCAACGCCATTGGATGTACCTTAGCCTGATTACCAGCATTGAGGACTGTATAGGTCTCACCAGTCAAGTACTGGTCTGAGGACACCAGTCGCTCAGTCACCATGGTGACAGTGGCACCAGTGTATCTCAGGGCTTCAACTTTAACCCCATTAATATATGGCTGTTGTCTGTATCACCCGAGATAACTGGGCCAGACAGCCAGGGTAGCTACATCTACCCCACCCTCTGAAACTAGAGTTGCCTCAGTGAGCTCTCTCACATGGTCATGTGGAGACTTAACACTGCATTTACCGCAGGTGCACTAGAGGCATTCTTTTTGTTTTTACAGGTTAGGTCTCCAGTTTGGTGTCCAAGAGCCTGACTGTCATGACACCAAGCCATTTTCGGATCCCAGTTCTTATCTTGGTACCCATCCTTTGACTGTATAGGTGCCCACCCTCCTGAACAGGTTTTTGGGGGCCTTTAGAAGACTCTTTGTTTTTATCTTTTTGGTCACCATCTTTCGCTTGGGGAGTCTTTTGGCCTCTTCTTTTGGTCACCCCCACCAGTGGTGGTTTTGGTCACCCATGTTTTGACCCAGTGCTCTGCCTTCTTCCCCAACTCTTGAGGAGAAAGTGGACCTAGGTCTACCAGGAACTGATATGACTTATTTTTGTAACAATTACTCAACAGATGCTCTTTCATGATTAACTTGTAAAGCCCATCATAGCCATGCACATTGTTAAATTTCAACCAGCCACCTAATATCTTAACTGAAAAGTCTAAAAAATCAACACAGGACTGACTCTGAGTTTTTCAAGTCTCCCTGAATTTGATTCTATAGTCTTCAGTATTGAGTCCAAAGCCCTCAATCAGAGTACCCCTCATGAGTTCATAAGACTCTGCCTCGTTCAATGTCAGGAGTCTATTCCTGCATTTACCAGAGAACAGTTCCCAAAGGCGAGAGCCCCAATGTTTCTTGTTTACCCTTCTACTGACACAAGCCCTTTCGAAAGCAGTAAACCATTTTGTGATATCCTCACCATCTGTGTATTTGGGAACAATCCCTTTGGGGATTTTAGAGTCAAAGATTTCCTCCCTTTCCATAGTTGTAAGATTGCTGCCACCGAAGATGGGTCCTAGTTACAACTCTTCTCTCTGTTTCTCCATGTGAAGGAGTTGAGCTTCTATATCGGCCCTCCTGGCCAATCTTTCCACAGCCAGCTCCTGCTCTGAGCAGGCTTTGTCTTCTGAGAGAGGGGTCTCTACCACCTCTTCAGTGTTATTGGCATCTGCTTGTTCCTCATGGAAATCATTGTCATCCACTGGATGATCTCACTCATACTCTGCGGGTAGCCTTCTAAGCTTTGCAATGATAGCGTGTGAGCCAGTTTTAATACCATAACCTTTACAGTGAGCCCTTAACTGGGAATATGACATCTCCATGTAAGGGGTCAGGTAGAGCTCCTGAGCCCGCTCCTCTGTTACTCAATATTGCATTAAAGTTGGGACCTTTTTGTAGAGCTAAAAATAACCTTAACACTTTTAACCTAACTAAAGTGTGTTTTGTTTAGACCCTAACAACTAGTTTAAGGGACTTAACCAAAGCCCTGACATTTCATTTTAGAAATTTGTAAAAATAGACCAATTGAAAAAATACAACCAGCTTAAGGCAATTTTTGGATTTATTCGTGTGGTCACTTATTGACAAAGTGGTATCAGCAAATGCAAAGTCCGGTGGGTACTTCCTGCACTGGAGACCCTTGTCAAGAAAACGCTAACGCGGCATGCCTTATTCACGTTTGG
Source organism: Calotriton arnoldi (assembly GCA_963921515.1). Taxonomy (NCBI): domain Eukaryota; kingdom Metazoa; phylum Chordata; class Amphibia; order Caudata; family Salamandridae; genus Calotriton; species Calotriton arnoldi. The sequence goes on from CAWUFW010002888.1 coordinate 1,845,648, forward strand.
GGACCTATTCCCGATGGACATATTCTTTCCCCTGCCGAAAATGTACGCTTTGTTGCTGTTACCCCACTGGAACTTTTTGTTTTGCACCGCGTCCACAGTGCACTACATACACAGATCTCCCCTATTGCTCACCCCCGTGGAGTTTACTCCGCTCACCACATGATAGATGAGACGGACGGAAGATCTTGTGTAACTAAACTCTATCACGCAAGCCTGGCTTTGTTACCGGCCAGGGACTGTGGTATTCGAGAGCTATGGAAACGTGAACTACAACAACCCCTGTCAGATGAAACTTGGTATTATTGCTGTTGCCAAACACAACTTGTATCTCCCAATCACAGACATAAATTGATACACTTCAAATTTCTTAGGCGCATGTATATTACCCCCAGCTCTCTGCCCAAGATTGATCCAACTAGGTCCTCAGCCTGTCCAAAGTGCCGGGCCGAGGACGCTGACTTTGCGCACCTTACTTGACATGCATCCACATTAGGGACTTTTGGGTGGTGGTTTTCTCACAGCTCTCCTTAATGGTGGGAACCACTCTAACACCTGACCTCCTTCTCGCTATACAGAGCTATGTACGTGATGTTCCAAAGGGTATCCGCAGGCTCACCGCGCTGGCGTTGTTGCCTGCAAAACATGAGATAGCATTGCACTGGGACGGCAGACGCCACCCGATAGTGGCCGGATGGCTCAAAAGCCTCGTTTTCTGTGATAATACTAGCAAAATCTATGCTTCCTTGCAACCGCCCTCGTCTCACCCAAGGGATATTTGGCAACCATTTCATACCTACCTGCAACAGTGCAACCAACAGGAGGCCGACTGAACAGTTAGTTACCCTTTCTCCCGATCCTCACGCATAGGTCCTAGTATGTAGCTCGCTTACACTGTTACTCAAATACACTTATGTTTCTTACGGACTAGAAATGCTTTCTGACATGTAACAGCTTATGCAAATGAAGGTATCATTGTCTGCCTTGTCCTTCCATCAATATTGCTATAACTTCTGTACATGCTTCTTCTCCTATCATGTGTGTATTTTTGTATGAATTTCTAAAAGATAAAAAAAATGTTATTAAATGAATGAGAAATGAGAGAGGGGTTCTCTACAGAGGCCTAACTTGACCAAAGCTTTTGGGGAGAGGGGGGCACTAAGATTTTGAATGAGTGGAGCAGAATCGTTTTGTTTGCTTCATAAATCTTCTTGATTAACTCTTTATTAAAATGTGCTTTAAAATGCACATTTTTACACTCTTTTAAAAAAAATGTTCTCAAGGGGGTGACTAACTCCCCGAACCCTCCTTATGTCAGTCAAGCTCACTCGCTTTGCTTGCTCGCTATGTAAAACTAATCTTCACCTTTTATGCCCACCACTTTGAAATGTCACCCGCCACCACTGTAGTAATCGCAGCACACTTGCTTCATAATAGGCTGCATTAGTTGCTATAAATATATTGTGAACTTTCTTTGTGTCTTGTCTAATGTTTACTGTGGAAAAGTGTTTGTGAGTGAGTCAGCAAACGAAAGCTGCTGATCGGTTTCCACGGTTTCCTAGGGGACTAGAGTGTCATGCTTCTAGGTTGCCGAATTACCTTTTACTCTGTAGGTTTAGGAGTTCAGGTGAGGCACTGTGAGCTAGCTAGGAATTTGGTATGACGGGTACTGATTTAGCAGAGAGACCCAGTCCCTGCATTCTGTCGTTCTGTTGCCCAAGGCACTGTTACGCAGAAGCAGAATCCCTGTGACACCAGCCATACCCTTGACCAGCCTCTGAGCATTGGAGGGCCTCGCTTTAAGTGATGTAGGGAAAATACTGTGAACATCTAAAAAGCCCAAGTAAGTGTAATTGCAAAATACAGACTAAGATTGAGCAGTATCCTGATTCCCAACAGAAATGAATGAAACCACTCACAGCAAACATATGGGTAAGCCAGCAATTAAAAGCTGTTTCCTGCTAACATTGAGCTTTCAGCATATTTTTCCATTGGCATGTTCGTTTCCAACTTTTGTTACTCCAACATTCACGTTTCTTCAACAATATAGTTATATATGATTGCATTAATGTTAGACCTGGTATTTTTAGGGGGTTTACCCCAAGAGATTTTGCTTTTTGGCCTCCTGTTTTTGCCCCATTTTTCATTGGCTTTAGGACTCAGGGCACTTTACCATGGCTAATCAGTACTAAAGTGCTTATGCTCTCCATGCAAAATGTGTTATTGATTGTTGTTGTATCCATGATTGGCATATTTGATTTAATATTAAGTCCCTAGTATTGTGCACAGGTGTTCCCAGGGCCTGTAAATAAAATGCTACTAGTGGGCCTACAACGCTGGTTGTGCCACCCACACAAATGGCCTTTCAAATGTGTATCAGATCTGCCACTGCAGTGTCTGCGTGCACAGGTTTTAACTGCCATGTCAACCTGGCAAGTGCACCCACTTGCCAGGCCCTAACCTTCCCTTTTCTTCTTACATGTAAGACACCCTAAGGTAGGCCCAAGGTACCCCTGTGGCAGGGTGCAGTGTATGTGTAAGGACATGTGCTGATATGTTTTACATGTACTGATAGTGAAAAAGGAAATTGGCAGTATTTCACTATTTAAAGGTTGTCTCTCCTATAGGGTATCATTGGAGCTGCCTTGTAACATTTTACAAGTGCAACTTTCAATTATTAAGAGGTAGAAATTTGGAGTTTAGGTTCCCTGAACTCAGAATTTAACAATACATCTTTTAGTAAAGGTGGTTTTTAAATTGTGTGTTTGAAAATACCACTTTTAGAAAGTGGACATTTTCTTGCTTTACCATTCAGTGTGCCTCTGCCTGCTTGTGGATTCACTGTCTGGGTTTAGATTGACTGGGACTGTTCGCACATTTACTCCAGACACCTACACAAAGGGAGCTGAGGTGTGCCCTGCAGATGCTGATGGGCCATCCTGGGCTAGAGTGGTGGTAGGAGTTGCCACTGACACCTGAATAGGCTGTGGCTGCCATGTACAATGCTGTCTCCACCCCCTGTAGTGTGGCTTGGACCAGGGAGGATAGAACTGGCTTTACTGAGCAAGAGAGACTATCTGAAAAAAGACTTTAATGAGAAAAAGTAGCATTAATATTAGGGCCTTGACCCCAGAAATTTAGAACACTTTTGTACTAAGGACCCTACCAAGAAGAAAAGCTGGAAGAGCTGCCAGCAGGAGTACTTCCCCTTTGCTATTTGTTGCTTTGTTGGCTTGACCTGCAGTTGCTGCTTCTGTCATAGGCAGTGAAATAACTGGACTTTTTTTAATCCTGCTGTTAAAGTTTCTCCAAGGGCTTGAAGTAAAGCTTGCCTCCTGTTGGAAGTCTCAGGCACACCAAAGACTTCACCGTCCTCTGGGTACCTGACCTGCTGGCACCGAAACAAGCTCTGCCACACTACGCACCCTGGTCTCACCGACACCGTCCGACGCCGTCACTGAGCTGCTGCTTGCACCGTGACCTGTGGGCACCACATGCTGCAGTGCCTTGCTTCACATCGCCACCCTGATTTCACTGATGCTGCCGCTCCAAGCTGACAACACCCCTGCCTGCACCGTGGCCTGGGGGCACAGCTTGTAAGGTATACGAAGCACCATCCCGTCCCACACCCTAGCCTTGGTCCACAGACGCCAGCGCCATGGACTCCAGATCGTCAGCTGACACCGTGGCCTGCACCATGACCTGTGGGCCCCGCACGATGCATTACCCTTCTTCACCTTGCAGCCATGGGTCTACCGATGACAGTGCTTCAGCAACAATGACGCAGCTGCTTGCACCGTGACCTGTCAGCATCGCCCCACTTTGCACCGCCCCACTTCTCACCGCAGCCCAGGTCTCACCGACGCTGCTGGATGTCGTCATTGAGCCGCTGCTTGCACCGCGACCTGAGGGCACCGCACCGCCCCACTTCACACCACAGGCCCAACGCCATCCAACGCCAGCGCTCTTGACTTTCACTTCATGGAGTTTGATCTGTGATGCGTGTCGCTTCAAGGGCCCGACAACTCCTGCACCGACCTCCGTAACTGATGCCTGCCGATGCCGGTGATGCCACCCCTTCAGAGCTCATTGCAAGTTCCATGACTCCCTGCATTTCCAAGGTACTGTTAGTGGGTCTTCCCGACACCGTAGCTGGTCCGCAACTATGTGATCAGCCTGAACTGTTGGATTTGTTTGTTCATGACACCGTGATATCCCCAGACGGAGCTATCGACTTCAAGGAACTATCTTTTACGTTTATTCTTGCAAAATGCATATCTTTATTACTGAATGTTGGACTTTTATCGTCTTGGTCTTCTTTACACAGATAAATATTGGCTATTTTTCTAAAACTGGTGTTGTGTTCTTTTGTAGTGTTTTCACTGTATTACTGTGTGTTATGTGCAAATGATTGACACATTGCCTCTGAGTTAAGCCTGACTACTCATGCCAAGCTACCAATGGGGTGAGCAGGGGTTATTTTAGAAGTGTAAACCCGTTACCATGCCTAGAAGGAAGGGTCCCCACTTGGAGAGGGTACATACCTGCCAACTAGAGACCCCCATTTCTAACAATTCATATTTTGTAAATATTTATATTTTTTCTGTATGAAGGTATATATTTACTTCCTTATTTTTGGAAATTAAATAACATGTACAGCTATACAGTGAACTAAAGTGCAAAGTGAAGTACACAGGTTTACTGCCAGGAAGATTAGTCTAAAAAAGCCTTTGGGAATGGCAGAAGGTGAGTCACATGTCAACAATATATACTTGTGCTTCCCCCATCCATACCAGACATTCAGAGACCTTGTTGTTTCACCAGGTGATATTTAAAATCAATGTATTTTGTGATTGTTCTTACAAAAAGACATTCTAGCCTCCTCCAATCATGCCATATTCTGGTGACTACTCATAGTCATCCCAGTTGGAGTTACCAGTGATGTGCATCAATGAAATATTATTTGATTATAAAGATCACATGCTCTTTAGAGGTTTGTCAAACATAATCAGTTTTAGTTGAAGATTTTGAGCAAATACTCTTCAACAACAACAGTTTTGGCACTAATTCTCCTTCATTTATAAGAAACGAGCTGGGAAAATTCCTAATCTTTCACTACATTTGGTTTCTGCTTTGACCAATGTAAAATGCACTTTGCTACCCGTAAGCCCATGGTACTCGGGGTGTGGAGGATCTTTGAAGTTCTGGTGGTGAGTGGGAGCTTCAAGGGTAAACATGGTGCCCAGTGACTGAGGGGCAGCAGGAACTTCCAGGTCTGGGTAAGCATGACCTATAAGGGTGAATAGTGCTATCAGGGGACTAGAGGACAAGAAGAATTACCACAGCACCCAAGAATAGGCAAGAGTGATAGGGTTCTGAGATTGAGCAATAGTCTCAGGGGCACCAGAGAGGAAATGAGATTCAGGGTCCTGAGAGTAACTGGGTACTTTGGGGACCAACTGATGATGAGCATGAGCCTCGAAGTGTGAGTGAGTGTCACCATCTGAATCTGCTCCTCCACCTCAAAGGATGTTTTGCTGCTGATTTAATTTGTGCAGGCCGCACTGGTTCCTGAAGGTGCACAGAAGTTTCCATACCTAAAGGTATAACCCTCTGCAAGCCTCCTGGCCGCTGGGAAGTGAATACACCCCAATGTCTGAACAGGAACTTTTGGGCCTTATGGCAAACCCGGCATTTAGAAATCGGAAGGGGAGTACTGGCCAAGGGGCTTAGGGATGAGGAGCTGATTCAGGGGCTTGAGGGTGAGAAAGAAATGTATAGCCCCAAAGATGAGTGTCAGTAGATCTGTTGGTTAGGTTTATGGAAATAATGGTTTTTCTAGTTTTTTACGTTTTCCCGCTGGGTAAATAGTGAATTTTGGGCCAGATGTACGACCATTGTAATCGATTGCGAGTCGCAAATTTTGAGTCGCAATTTACAATGTACTACAGTGTCAGAGACACTGATTGCGATTCCCAATGGGGTCGCAAAATGCGAGGCTCATGAATATTAATGAGCCACTCGCAATTTACGACCCCATTTGGAATGGCTGGCCCTCCCAGGGATGGTGGCCTACTTGGCTCAGCAGACCTCCCCTGGGGACCCCTTCCCATTTGCGACTCCATTACCACCCTCTTGAAGAGGGCAGTAATTTGCAAGTGTTTTGCGACCCAAAACATTGGTACATGGCTTTGCGGTCGCTATTAGGAAGGGAACGAACCTTCCTAATAGCGAGTCTCAAAACACTATTTTGCGAGTCGCAATTTTTTGCGAGTCACAAAATAGTGTATGTACATCGGCCACAGTGATTTTGCATGCGCAAACGGGTCGCAAACCCGTTTGCGCATGCAAAATCACGTCGTACATCTGGCCCTTTCTCTGCTATTTACTCGCCACCTGGCTAAATAGTAAAAAATATTTACTATTCGGCTGGAGACCTTGAAAATAGCATTGAAACTTCACTATTTACCCGGCCTCTGGCTAAATGGTAGAGAATCTGCACCGTTTGGTTGGCAACAGTGCAAATAGCAGAACCATTCCACTATTTACCCAGTAGCTGGCTAAATAGTAATGATTCTTCACTGTTTGGCTAGCGGCAGTGCAATTAGCAGAAAAACATCACTATTTGTCTGACTGGCTAAATGGTAAAGATTCAGCACTGTTTGGCTGGTGGCTACGTAAATAGCAGAAAAACTTCACTATTTACACAGCCACTGGCTAAATAGTGGAGGCTCTGCACTGCTGGGCCATGGGATCTGCAAATAGCAGAAAAACCTCACCATCTACCCGTGCGTTGACTAAATGGTAGAGATTCTGCACTGCTTGGCCACCGGCCGTGCAAATAGTCGAAAAACGTAACCATTTACCCAGCCGCTGGCTAAATAGCAGGGATTTACACGGTTGGCCACCGGCAGTGCAACTAGCACAAAAACCTCACTATTTACCCGACCACTGGCTAAATAGCAGAGATTTTCCACTGTGCCGCCAACACCCATGCAAATAATAAGGAAGCTTCACTATTTACCAGGCTACTGGCTAAATAGCAGAGGGTTTGTACTTTTTGGCTAGCAGTCAAGCAAACAAAAATACTTCACTCATTACACAGCTGCTGGCATAACAGCAGACATGTACAATTAGGCCACCAGTCATGTAAATAGCAATTAAACATAATTAATTATGTGGCTACTGGTTAAATAGCCGAAATTTTTAATTATTTGACCAGTAACCAGGCAAGTACCAAAATTTTTTAATATTTATCTGAAAGCTGGATAAATAGCAGACACGATGTACTGCATTGTCTGTGTCTTTTCAAATAGTTTAAATGGAACGTCATTATTTACCTGATGGCTGGCTAAATAGTAGACAGTGTGCACAACCTGGTCAGTCGCCATGCAAATAGCAGAGGAACTTCACTATTTACCTAGCTGCTGTCTAAACAGGTTGCATTTTGTTTTGTTATGCCTTGTGCAAATTTCAACAGGTACTTACACCAGGTAGGCCTGCAAACAAGGAGTGAAAACAATTGGCATCTATCTCCTTATGAAAGTTAGGGTCCTGCTGTATTACACTTGCAAAACGTGGTTGCAAATCCCTCTTGTACGTTTTGAGAATGAAATAGTATTTTGCAAACCAACATATGTACTGTTCAGTCGGTTCACAAACTACCGAATTGCAGGGGGTGGCAGAATGACCTGCCTAATTGTCAGTCATTAGGCAGGTGCCAATTTGCGAAATTGCGACCCTCTGTGACTGTTTGTAATTACAGAGATGGTGGGCTGTGAGGGACATCATCTCTGACTGGTTTCCACATTGGAAAACATTTTTTTTTTTAAAGCAGCCTGTGTTCCTTAAAGAATTAGTGCTGGTTTAAAAAAAAGAAAAATGTGGTTTCGGAAAACTTCTCCCCACCTGAGGCTGCCAACATGATTTCAAAGGAAAAGGGGTCCTAAGGGGACCCCTTACCATTTGCAAATTAGTTACCACCCCAACTCGGGGATCGTTAGCTCATCAATAGTTTGCAACAGCAATTGCAGTCATAAACTATCAATAAATTCCTTTCTGGATTGGAAATGAGGAGGATCCCTTTTATGAATCCTCCTATTTACAATTCGGAAGCAATAGCAAAAGTCCTTTTACTAGTCAAAATAATTTTCCTAATCATAAAAAGGATTTTGTACATAATGATAAGCACTTTTGTGGTCTCAAACCTTGTGATTTTGTGACATGAGGTCCTTAGTGCTAAAACTGGCTTAGATACAGTCACTAACTTATAGGTGTAAAGGTTAAAAATGTTTGAATGTTTCGCAGTTATTTTGACAGACATGGAACAGAATGCCACTCCAGAACACCATGGAAAAGACATAGCAACTTGTGAGGGTATTAATGGAGTTGTCTTGTGCTCCACAAATGCTCCTACTCCTTTACATTTACCTATATGATAAACATGATTATAACCTTTGCAAGACTAAAGCTGTTTATTTTTCTAAAGCTCTGTACTCGCACTTACTCACAAAGACATGGGAATGTACAAGCGCCAGATGTAGGATTACCTAAAGGGTCATGTTAACACCTCTTTTTTTTTGCAGCAAATCAGAGCATTCCGATATATTAATTCCGGATCATTTCAAAGAATAAAATACCTGAAACCATTAATTTGTAAAAGAAAAATCCAGAACTGGAATTGTTATATCCCAGTGACAAAGAGCCATCTCTCCTGACCACACTAATTCTCTAGGCCCTCCTTCAACATGCCCTGATACTCTTGGCATTGGTGCTTCTGCTCATTGTCATCCTGGGCTAAATTGTCCACTTTGTCCTGATACTCCTTGTTCAGGTCATCCTGTTCTTACCCATCCGGCTTGGTCATCATGGCTCCTGTCATCCTTGACTTCCTTGTCATGGTCCACCTTTTCCTCCTCATCCTGGTATCCCTGTATGCCAGTATTGCTACTCCTAGGCCTCAGTGACTTGAGCTTCCTTTTCCCCTTGGTTGTGGTCCCACTGGTCCTCCTAGCCCTGATCCTCTTAGCTCTAGTCGTACTGGCTATGGTTGCTTTGCCATCTCCTCACAATTCTTCAAGTCCTGTTCTCCTAGTCTTCCTCACTCTCAATCTGATTTGCTCTTTCTGGTTTTATGCCCACTAGACTTGATCATTTTGTTTCTGCTCCTCCTTTTTTGTGTCTTTGAATGTCTAATTGTAGAGTTGTTAGAACACTCTAGGGAATGTGGAACCAATGTGGTCATGGAGAATGTTCATCCCGGGGGTTGAATCGGAGTTGGAGCTGGGAAGTTGATGGTGTAAGCTGGAAGTATTGATGAAGAACAAAGATGAATAAAGAGCAATTATCTACATTTATCTACGTGTGAATTTGTACATAACTGGCGACGAGTTGAACCCAACTCTGTGCAGGGGACAGACTAGTGATAGCTCCACCCGTGGAATATGTGCATTCAAAATAAGAAGAGAAATGTTGACACCACCACCAGCGTTTATACTAATTGGAATTACTACATGTTCCTGTGTGCCGAACTGTGAGGTACTACTTAAGCCTCTATGCATGTTCCCGATTGTCTGGTGCTGAATTTCTATTAACTCTACTACTACTTTGGGGATTGAATTTCCGACTAGTCCGGTGTCATTCGACTGCGAGTGTTGCTGGAGCCCCCCCCCGGGTATGCATGTGGCAATGATTTTGGCACACCGGGTTGTGGAGGGTTGCAACTTGCAAATTGATCACATTTTTAGCACCGCAGATTAAAAACTATCAACTACTGTTGACTTTAAAAAAAATGCTAACTTCCTGCCTCGTGACTTAACAATCGTCCTCCCGATCCCGGAATTTTCGTCTCTCACTCCCACAACTCCGTATTCCTCTAGAAATTGTACTTCAGTCACGTTTCTATTGCGCCCATTTTGGGGAGTTGGGAACTGTTCCATTTGTTTCAATACTTCATGCGATGAACTTTGTTGAAGGCTATATTAAAACAAGCTCTAATTTTCAAGGAAATTCACGTTGTGCAACGTCTGTGGCGGCCATTTTAGGGAGTTGGGAACTGTCCCATTTGCTTTTATACTACATGCGATGAACTTTGCTGAAGGAAACAATAAAACAAGTTTTACTTTTCTAAAAACTTCACGGTGTGCGACTTCTGTGGTGGCCATTTTAGGAACTTGGGACGAACTTCATTGATTTCACTGCTGCATACGAGGAACAATTTCCAACTGATCCCGAGTGATTTTCTACCAATCACAGACAGCGTGATTCATCATTAAAACCGAACAGAGACAGTGTGATACATCATTGAAGCTTTCATGGATTTGCTGCAGTTGGTTTGTTGTTTGAGTTTATAATATTCATTTTTATTTCTTCTGTTAACCTTTTCCTTTGCAGGTGGGACTGTCTGGTAGATTGTGTTGTCCTCTGTTGTGCTCTTTGTGTGATAATCTATAAATAGGAAATTAGGAAACTTTACAAAATATTTCTACACTATGACAGACCAAGGATGATCTTCACCACCCACTTTTCTTGCCACTCCTGCAGGACCGCCAATTCCATGGAGGTATTGAAAGAAATTGTTTATTACTTACATATGAGCAACAGGTGTGGACAAATACGGTCCTATGATAAAACAGTCTTTTCTACTCCATCATCTTGGGGTAGAAGGACGGCGATTATATGAGGATCTTCCCGAGATCTCTTTGGGCATGGGAAATGGTCAACCTAGTAATGTATATGAAATGACGATGCAAATGTTAGATACACGCTTTATTACTAGAGTAAATATTGTGTTGGAGAGGCATAAAGTTTTCTCTCGGGTACAAAAAATAGATGATGACATTGCATCATATGTTGCTGTATTAAGAGGTTTTTCTTTGACTTGCCAATTTGAAGGACTAAGGGATTCCCTCATACGAGACCAGATTGTTAGGTGCACTAACAATAAAAGGGTAAAGGAAAAATTACTAATCAAGGATCCTACGTTGGAATAAGCAATTCAGATAGCTAAGGGATTGCAACACACTGATTTGTGGATTAAGGAAATGGACAAATGTGGTGGTAGTGGTGAATTGTCTAGAAAGCATTCATCCAAGGTTTCTGAGGTGCTAGTGTCAATTGATAAAACAAAGAAAGTGAAACACAATGTAAAATCTCAGCCCCCACATAAGGTGAATGATAACTTGCAGTCCTTGACCACCCTCGAGTCAAACCTTGAAGTGGTAGTAAAGTGCCACCGTTGTAGTGCTCCTGGCCATATTGCATCAAGTGCCAGTGCATGGCCAGAAATGTGATTTGTCGAGCTTGTGGTAGGAAAGGGCATTTTGCCAAAGTTTGTAGAGCTAGAGCTAGTGCTCAATTTAACAAAATATAAGAAGCGGACGACACATGTGAAAGCATTTGAGAATTAATATTGAATGTGGAAGAATGCGGAATGTCTGGAGAGCCGGAGGGTAATTCTACTGCACACAATGGTGTTGTCAAGGAAAGCACTGACAAATTAGAGAAACCTCCTTGCATTGTGAGATTGGATGCGTGTAATGTCAAAATGTTGGTTGATTCTGGAAGCTTGTATACTTTGCTGTCTAAAGATGCATATTGTAAGAACTGAAAGGGGTTGGAGTCCACATGGAGTAAATCTGACATTAAGGCTGTTGGCTATGGTGGAAAAACTATAGAAATATTGGGATTGAAATGGATGGCAATAAGCTTTACTGGCAAGAAAGTATTTGGTTGTGTGTAGATAACTAAACAAGGTTCCGATCTTCTACTCTGGCGGCATCAAAAGGATCTAAACATGACTTTGAATCCTAATGCCACTGAGCCAGTTATGACCATGGTTGTGCACAATGTTGGATTATGGTGTGACCATTATGGAAAAGTACCCTAATGTTTTTACAGACAGATTAGGAAGGTTTAAGAATTTTTCACACTGTATCATCTTAAAAAATGGTGCTGTGTCAGTGGTGCATAAAGTTAGAAATGTGCCTCACTTAATGAAGGAACCTCTACTAGAGGAACTTAAGAAGTTATTGGAATATGGCATAATTGAGCCTATTGAGGCTTCGGAGTGGTTAGCTCCCATAGTAGCAGCACCCAAGGAAGGGGGAAAGATTAGTCTATGTGTTGACCTGCGTGACCTAAACAAGAATATATGGGTCGATAGGCAGCCCTCACCTAACATTTCAGAAATGTTGACAGTTATGGTTGGTTGTGAGGTTTTTAGCGTGATTGACATGTCTGCGGCATACCACCAGATTGCTCTGCATGAAGATTCGAAACATCTTACCTCATTTGTAACACCGCTTGGGCTTTCTGCTATTCTAGAATGCCGTTTGGACTTGTGTCTGCCTCAGCTGTGTTTCAGAGAATCATGCAGCAGATGTTTGGAGGACTTGAAGAAGTTTTTTGTTTCCAAGATGACATGCTCATTGTGTGGAAGAACGAAATGCAACATGATATAGTGATGGATGAAGTGTTACAGCCAATGAAGTGTAACGGGTTGACAATAAAGAAAGAGTGCCAGTTGAGGAAAGAATGTGTCACATACTTAGGGCATGAAATATCCAAAGAAGGAATTAGGCCTAAGAAAAGCATTGTTTCAGCTGTGTAAGGCGTCCCTACTCCTCTTACTAACAAGCAGCTGAAGTCTTTCCTCGATTTGGCAGAACACTGCTCCAAATTTGTGGCTGGTTTCACTGAGATTGTAGCATATTCTTCGTGCTCCTAAGCTTGGTCATTTTGACGTCACGGCCAAAACATATATTACTACTGATGCAAGTGGGGTAGGGATTGGAGCAGTTCTCACTCAAGTAAAGGAGGGTCAAGACAGAATCATAGGGTTTGCCTCTAGGCGGCCCCGGGACGCAGAACTTTCTTATTCAGTCATTGAAAAGGAAGCCCTAGCATGTTGTTGGGGATAAAACATTTAAGGTATTTCGTTTGGGGTCTACCTTTCAAAGTCCGTACTGAGCACAAGCCCCTCATTCATTTGTTTAAAGGGGGGAGGGGTCTAGAGGGAAGCGTGACACCCAGGATTTCCAGGTGGATATTATCCGTCTTAGAATACAACTTTGAGATGGAGTATGTGAAAGGTTTAAGGAATGTGGTTGCTGACTGTTTGTCGAGGATGCCGGTGGATGAAGTGGACTTAGAAGTGGATGGAGAAGTTGACATGGTAAGAGGTGGTGGCGAGGAATTGGCTCTTGAGAAAATGTAGTGGGCCGCAGCCATGTTGGAAGATGACGTATTACAACAAGTAGTCAAGTGTGTCAGAACGTTGCAAGAAGGATCAAGTTGAGGATGTGCGGTTCAGGGGGTACCACCATGTGGAAGATGAATTAAGTGTGTGTGATGGTAAATTATTGCGTGGGAGCAAGTTCATTCCACCTGTGAGACTCAGGAAAAGAATCATCGATATTGCACACGAGGGGCACCTGGGCAGGAATATGACCAAGAGGCGAGTGCGCCAGTTGTTTTGGTGGCCTGGCATGGATCGTGACATTGAAGAGGTGGTGCGAGACTGCTATGCGTGTGCGAATAGTGACAAAACTAAAATTGTGAGACAACCACCTTTGAGTTGTATGGTTCTGCCCAAAAGGCCTTGGGAAAGAGTGGCAATTGATTTTTTGGGGCCGATATCTAGGCTACGGACACTGAGCAAGTACATGATGGTTCTGGTGGACTACCACCCTAAGTGGTTTGTTGTTGAAACCACTGATTCTGTTGATAAAGAGAAAGTGGTAGGGTTTTTAGAGAGGGCATTTATGAATGAAGGGATCCACAAAGTCCTTGTATCGGACAATGGAGTACAATTAGTATCCTGAAGAATGAGAGAATGTTTTGTGCAAAATGGGAATCAAACATGAAAGAGTGGCTTTGTTTAGACCCCAAGCCAATTGATTAGTGGATATAGTTAATCATTTGATTATGGCAAATAAACAACTCTAATCAAATGGGTTGTATTGGTATGAAGAATTGAAGAAACTGGTGTGGTCCTATATGGTGACTCCGCATACGGTGACAGGAGTGTCACCACTTATCTCTCTCAAAGGGAAGGAACCTGGTTTAAAGGAGGTTCCAGGGTGGCTAAAAAACAAGGATTGTGTGTGGGTCGACCGTGCAGCTGTGGAGAGTGATGTTGCTCAGAAACATCGTAAAGCCATGGAAAACTATGACACTAGGAAAGGTGTCAAAGTACCTGACATAAAGGAAGGAGACTGAGTCGTGGTCAAAAGAGGTGGTGTTGTCATTAAAGGCGATAGTAAATTCTTTAAGCCAATACAAGTAAGTGGAATAAAGAAAAATTTACTAATTTTGGCTGATGGTTCTGCATGGAGCGTGGGGAATGTGTCCAAGTGTTGGGCTTCCCAGCCTATTATTGATAAATAGTTGTAATATATGAAATTGTTCTTCATCTTGCAGCTCATTGTCATTCAGGGAACCAGCTGTTGTGTTGTTGCTCCTTCCTGTATTTTCCTTTGTACATTTCGTTATATATAAGGGGAAAGATGTGTAGAGTTGTTAGAACACTCTAGGGAATGTGGAATGTGGAACCAATATGGTCATGGAGAATGTTCATCCTGGAGGTTGAAGGGGAGTTGGAGCTGGGAAGTTGATGGTGTAAGCAGGAGGTATTTGATGAAGATCGAAGATTAATAAAGAGCAATTATCTACATTTATCTACATGTGAATTTCTACATAACCTTCCTGGTTCTGGTCCTCCTGGTCATCCTGATCCTTTCTGACCCCTTTCTCCTAGCTCTTCCTTTTCTTTCCTGATCCACTTGACCCTCGTCCATTTGACCCTGTCCTTCTGATCATTCTCACCCTGCTCATCCGATTCCTAGTACATCACTTTCTGGTCCTATTGGCCCCTTTAGTCTACCTGGTCTCTTATGCCCTAGTCCTATTCATCATAATCTTCCCATCTTAGCTCTTGTTTTCTTGGTTTGAATCATCCTTGTCCTCCTGATACCGTGCCTTGTCCTCATGGCCCTTCTGGCACTGCACCCACTGATTAGGGGCCTCTTGGTCTTGATTCTCTTTGTCTGGGTCCTTTTGAGCCTCATTGTTTTGGTCCTTGCCCTTCTAGATATCCAGGTCAAATCCCCTTTGTCCTCCTGGCTGTTCAGGGCCTCCTGATCTGCCTAATCCTTGTTCTGCTACCCCTAGATCCTGGTCTTTCTGTTCCATGCAGGACTCTGGGCACTGGTGCTGTAGTCATTGCCCACCTGACACTCATAGGCCTGATGCTGTTTTTTTAGTGATCATCCTTCCAATCCCCCTTGCTCTGGTCCTACTGGTATTCTCGGGAATGGCACCTTGTCTTTCTTGCTTATTCTGATACCCTGGTCCTATTGGCCACAATCCTCATGCTCCTAACCTTCCTAGCCTTCCAGGATCGGGTCCTGATCTTTCTTCTCTTTATCCTTATGCTTTCACACCAACTGATCATGGTCCTCCTTGCTCTGGTCGTCTTGGTACTGGCCATCCCGTTCCTCATCTTCCTGGCCATCTAGTTCCTAGCCCTGTGGCTTGGACCTCCAGGGTGTGGTCATCCAGGCCCTGATCTCACTGGCCCTGATCCTTCTTTTCACCTTCATCTTCATCCTCCTAGTCCTGGTATTCAAGGACCTGATCCTCTTTGCCCTGGTCTTCCTTGTCCCCCTAGTCCTTTGTTTCCTGGTCTTCTCAGAACTTTTCCTTCTGGTTACCTTTGTCCCTGGTCTCACCTGCCTGGCACACCTGGCCAAGGTCAGGCTATTCTTGTTTTTCATAGTCCTTGTCCTTCTTGTGATTATGTGTCAGGATTGTTGTTCCTCGGGAGCAGTATCCCCAAGAGGCGCACCTTCCGGCAACCCCGACTCTGTGTTTAGATAAGACAGAGGTTCTAAGTGGCCAGACAAGGGGAAGAGAGTTAGGGAGGGTACTGTGGAGAGGGAGATCTGGAACAAAATGTGCAAGGATTAATATATAATAGGCAATTTGGGAAAAAAACTGTTACCTGTGAATAAAAAAGAACCACTCCTTCGATTTGCAATTCTGATGATTCTAACAACTTCCGGGGTTCTGCATATCTGGATGATCTCTTTGCTCTGGATAGTCTTTAAAGTTATACAGTTATCTCAATAAATGAATCTAAACCAATTGACTTAGAATCTCTCACCAGTTTTGTTAAAGTCCAACAGGTCACTATCACTATATAATCCTTCACTTAAGACGCTGTGTATAAACATTCATGATTTCCTGTCAAATAGCAGTTATAAAATATGCACAATGTTCACTCTTGCCACAATTCAAATGATTAGCCCAAGTCTTAAAATAACCCGTTTATAATCCTTCACTTGTCTATTTGGAACTGTCTCTGAAAGATGAAATTAGGAGGCTGATGATGCTGGTTACATTACCAGCTCTTTTAACAATAAAACCCTGAGAGCAGCAAGCAGTATTCTCTTTACCTGCTTTCCCAGTATTCTCTAATGTACGGCCTACCCCCTCCTGGGGCAGCGCCAATAAGATTTCTTGAAGTTAGGATCTCCCGCAGTCCGACGCGGTGTGTCTGCTCTCCGGCTCTCAATTTTCTGCACCTGGTAGCTGGACGTGGCTGCCTTATATAGCAGTGGTTATGGCAACAGTTAGGCAAAGTTGGCCGCCACCAGTGGGGCACTAAAAATAAAAAAGGACATCATTAACGGCCGCATTGGGCATTGTGCGCACAAAAAAAGAAAGGACTGTGGCATGGCATTTCGGTGGCTGAAGAGAATGCTGCAGTCACAATACAGGAAGCGGTCTTAGCAGCTCGGGGACAGTTAGCATGATTACTCAGGTATAATAATAATATATTGTTGAATACGACCAAAACCGAGATCTTGCTGTTCGGGAAAGCGGAGGAGCTTTGGCCTTCTGATTGGTGGCCTCCGAGCTGGGTGAACCCCCCACCCCAAAAAAATGGGTGAAAAACTTAGGTGTTATTGTGGACGACAAACTCTCCATGGAAGAATACGTGAAAAGCATTTCGGGCACCTGTTTTGGACTGATGCGTATGCTCAGAAAGATTTTTCCTTGGCTTCCCCTTTCCGCAAGAAAGTCGCTCATTCAGGCACTACTAGTAAGTAGATTGGATTATGGTAGCTACCTATTGGTAGGGATTAGGGAAGATCTTCTCTCTAGACTGCAGGTTGTGCAGAACACTGCTGCACGTCTGGCCCTCAATCGGCCATCTCGATCACCTTCGGAACCTCACCTGCGTCTCCTCCACTGGCTGCCCATTAGGAAACGAGCATTATTCATGCTTCTGTGTCTAGAATTTCAAACTCTACAGGGGCATGGTCTGACCTACCTCAGTAAAAAGCTAATACCCTATATTCCTTCTCGGCAACTGAGGTCGAGCGTTCGGCGGCTGTTGTGCTCAAGGAGGATCAATAAAATTAGAATGGGAGGCCGTTCATTTTCACATCTTGCGCCCTCCCACTGGAACAAGCTGCCAGACGACATTTGCGCTTGCCCCACCTTTGGGCAGTTTGAAAAACGTCTTAAAACCTGGTTGTTTAGTCACTAATCAGTTGTCTCCCCTCTGCTCTTCTGATATTGTGGCGCCGAGAGATCCCCGTGGGGATGATTCGTTTTGCGCCTAACAAATGTCAATGATAAAATAATAAATAAAACATATTGTGCATACCTACGTTGTATCTTGGATTGGTTGGTATGTTCTGTGCTACATGGGCAATTGGAAAAACAGTGTAGTATAAACCCATAGGCATTGTGATGTGTCCTTCTATGTGCTAGCTTCCTGGAACACAATATAACCTTTGTTGCATTGGTTCATCTTCCTGGTTCATCTTCCTGGAACACAGTATAAATGTTGTTGCATCGGGATATGACCAGGGAGGGTCACGACATTATGTGCCTGTCCATCATGATCCTCTTAGTCCTGGTCCTTTGTAGTTTGGTTTCATCTGGGCTTAGATCTCATGGCCTGGCTCACCAAACATCCTAGTCTTGGTCACCTTGCTCTTGGTCCTTCTTGAACTATTGTGCTTGTTATTATAAACCTTGTCTTTTGCCCATCTTGGCCCTTCTTGGTTCCCCTTGTTTTGACCTATCTGGTTCTTTTCCTTTCTGGCCCTCTTGGCCCTTGTCACTTTGTCCCTCTTCTTCTCACCCTGAACCTCCCAGCCCTGGTACCACTGTCCCTTGTCCATTTGGCCTCTTGTGTCCCGGTCCTCCAGGTCTTTGTCCTCCTGGTTTGGGATGTCTTGGTCCTTCTGGATCTTTTCCTTATCCTTTTAGTCCTCCTGGCACTGAAGTCATTGATCTTGACCCTCTTGATCCATGTTCTCCTTGTTCTGGTCCGTCTGAGCCTGGTCATTTTGGTCCGGGTCCTCTTGACCACCACTATCCAGCCCCCTTGCTCTACCCCAGGTGGTCCTGCTGGTCCCGCCTGTCTACCTGGTCTCTCATGTCCTGGCCCTTTGTTCTTTATTTTGGTTGTCTCCCACCTGAAATAGCCTTTCCTCCAATAGAAGTCAATGGATACATTCTTTCTCGTGGTTATTTTTTTTAAATCTCCCACTTTCCTCTTCTGAAATGTTGGCATGTATGATATGACATACAGATATTTAGAAATGTAGCCTAGGAGTATTTGGCTGTCTGCAAAGAATGAGTATGGTTTTAAAGTATATTACATAAATGTGTTATTCACTCATGAGTATACAATTTTTTTTTAATATTCATGATCCTCCTTTTGATGATTTTGGAAGGCTGAGATCTTGTGGGCTTCTTATTAAGGGGGCTGTGCTTGCTTAGTATTTCAAACCTGGCAACACAGCAGTAGTCGACGAGCAGCAGCAAACAGGAAATGCATACATACAGGTAATATCTGGGCCCCGGAGGAAGGGACAGACACATATAATATGCAATTGGGGCTTGGAGTCACACTGCTTTGGGACACTTGCAGGAGGTAAATTGAGTAATGGGGCTTCTGTGGAATGGGGAAGGAAAAACAGGAGACAGGAATACAATGCATCTGAATAATTCACAGAAGGAGTTCACTATGCTGCCTGTGAATAAACACACTTGTTCATAGTATTCACCCAGCAGACTGGTCTGCAGGCATAGATGTTTATTGGTTGCTTGTGATGAGTCGGCCCTTCACATAGCTGTCAAGTTTTCAGATTGCTTATGTGTGATATTTCTATGGTTTTCAAGTACTTATGAGAGACACTCAACGACCAAATGTGTGACACTTAGTCACACTTTCTTGGGAGTAAAATCAAGCAATGAAGTCCATGAAAAGAGATAGATATCAGAAATTACACCATTTTGAGCAATGAGAAGATCTAAAAAGATCTTGAAACTGCTTAAAGCACCTAAATGGACGGTGACACATGCCCTCTCGCTCCTCCAAACTCCGGTCACAAAGTCCTGTGTTTTTTTTATCTGGCTGTACTTTGCACGCTGGGATTTGTATCATGCCCATTCTGATGATAGGAAAAAGAGAAAACTACAAGTCACAGCATGTAAAGTGTTTTGAGGTAAAAAGTTACTCATAGAAAGTTTTACAAGGCTCAAGTGAATCTCCCCATAAGGCCCAGGGATGGACTGGCCCCTTGCCTAAATTGCACTAGTTCGCAGGTCCTGGACTCCAGAACTTTCTTGACTACTAAGCACTCAGAAGTGCTGAGGAGCTGCCACTGGCTCCGCTAGTGCTTGCTGTGCTGCTGAGTGCTGGCTGGTGTCACGCTGTAAGCAGGAGCAGAGGCTCTCTCTCGGAACGACTAAGGGTTGCTGCAGGCATCGCCCTGTGCAGTAGTTCTCACTCTCTGCAGTGCTCTGAGCTCCCATTTGGGGCCTCAAGCCAGCGTTGCTCTGCTGGTGTCACGTGTTGGCACAATAAAGTTGCCTGGGCAGCAGAAATGCCATAGTGGAGGCCCAGACCGGCAGGAATTTTGCAGAATTAAACATCCAGTTTAGGCCGGCCAGCACACAGTGCACTTCCAATGAGGCTGCGGTCACACATACTCACTTACTGCCTGCGGTTAGGCTCCGCAAGATGAAAAAATATCCTGCTTCAATATAAATTTGATTATGCAAGCATGCATTAATAAATATTTAGCAACCCATTTTTCTATGACAGAAATCAATTCGTGCGATATTTAAAGAAGGCACATCTGACACAAAATATATTTTTCAAAGTGACCAGAAGATGACAGCAAACTGCTTCAGCGCTCTATTCTTGCACCCACATAGCGTTATGCTTCAAAACTGACGATCAAAGGTTTGGAAGTGAGGAACATTTGTTTCGTTGTGGGGATGGCGCACTTCTAGGTGCTTTGATCACGCCAGGTTTTTATTCATGATAAGTGTCAGATGGTGAACCACCAGGAGGGCTAGGATGACCAGAGCCGTGAGGACGAGGACAAGACAAACCAGGCCCAGGGAGACCTAATCTACAAGGACCATAGTTATCAATGCCAGAAGGAACCAGAAACATATAGATAATAAGGAACATTACAAAATAACACAAGACTAGGGGTACCAGGGCTATGGTAGGAAGAATCAGGAGGGTTGGAACAGGATGATCTGGACCCAGTGGACAAGGGCCTGAAGGAACAGAAACACCAGGGATAGAAGGAACAGACGACCAAGGACCATAACAGTGAGGAGGGCTAGGAGGGCCTGGCAGCACCAAACAGGACGAGAGGAATGAGGACAACCAGACCCAGGAAGAAAGACCAAAGAGAAACAGTACCAGGAAACCAATGGGAAGAAGAACCAGAGACAGGAGGGCCAAGACCACAGAAATCAGATCAAGGAGGACCAAGGGGTCAGAAGCAAATGGCAAATACCAGGAAGACTAAGACCAGAAACGACCCGGGCTAGCATGACCCGGAGACCCTAGATTAAAATGACCAGGGGGATATAAAGGACCAGGAAGTCAGTGGACCAGGATCAGAAGGTCCATGAGGGTCAGACTCAAGGGGATCCTATTCCAGGGTGACAAGGACTACATGAGACAGGGTGACCCACAACATAAGAGCTAGGAAAACCAGTGCCAGAGGGATGAGGAAGACCAGACACAAGAGGACCATTATGAGGAGAACAATGACAGAGAAGACCAGGTTCAAATTGATAAGACCAAGGTGGAACAGGGAAACCAGGAGGCCTAAAAGGACTAGGAGTACCAGTAGGACTGATGGATGAGAAATAGGGTGAGGGGGTGAAAAGGACCAGTACCGGGAGCCTGTGAAACAGGATGCCTGGGATATAAAATACTAGGTGTAGGAGTACATGAGAATGATGGCCAGACAGACCAGGAAGTAAAAGGTCAATAACTTATAATACTAGCATGCAGAACCATGAGGGCAAGAAACAGGAGGACATTGGCCAGGAGAATCAGGCCCAAATTGAAGAGGACTTTGAAGATCAGGACCTGGAGGGTTATGGCCAGTAGTACCAGGAAACCAGAATAAGGAGGACATGGACTAGGAAGATAAAGGGGTCCAGTACCAAGTGCACGTAGAAGACAAGAGCAAGGAGGACTAGGAAAATGTAAAGGATCATGACCCGGAGGACCGAAAACTGGGCTAAGAGGGCCATGAAAATTAGGACTCAGGGGACCAGAGCTCAGATCACCAAGTAAGGCAGATCAAGGGGACTGGACAGTGGTGGCCAGGAGAACGAGAACCAAAATTATCAGGCTCAGGAGGATCTGAACAGGGAGAACCTGGATCAGGAGGTCCAGCATCAATGGCTGAGGTACCAGTAGGACTAAAATGGCAAGGAAAAGATCCAGGAGGACCAGGACAACCCAAACCAGAAAGACAAAGACAACCACGACATGAGAAGCCAGATGGACATGGACCAGGGCTAGGAGGTTCAGCTTGAAAAGAATGAGGACAAGGTGACCAGGGCAAAGAGGACTAGAAAGGAACAGAGCCAGACAGGCCAAGACTGAGGGAACCAAGAAGGGCCACTATGGCCAGAAGGTAAGGTTTATGATAGCAAACACAATAGGACAAGAAGGACCAAGACGACTGGGATCAAGGAGACCAAGGCTAGGATGGTTGGTGAAGAAGATCCATGAGAACGAAGGCAAGGGGAACGCAAACTATAAGGATCAGATCCGAGTGATCGTGACCAATGGGCACATAATCTTTTGAGGGACAAGGAATGTTAAAAAAAGAATAGCATGATCATGTCCAGGAGTGCCAAGGAACTGAGTCTAGGGACACAGGCAACCAGAACTGGAAAGAAAAGTTCTATGAGGAACAGGAAACAAAGAACTAGAGGGTAGGCCTGGGCGGTGAACTCCGCTCCGTTCGTGCAGTTTGCAGAGTTTTCCGCACTCCGCGGAGCACGTGGATTTCTGAAAAACTCTGCTCCTCGTAGCAGGACGGAGATTTTTTCTTCGCTTACGCTCCCCAACATCAAGTTGGTGAATGTGAGCGAGGAAAGTCCACCTCCCGGTGATATTTCTCAACGCAGGCGGCCGGATTTCTCAACGCTGGTGGTTGCAAATGGTTGCGACCGCTCGCGTTGAGAAACCTTCCATTCGCATTGAGAAACCTGCCACTCGAGCGTCAGAAAAGAAGCAGCACCCTCTTGCACTGTGCATGGTGCCGTTCGTGCTGATTTTACAGTGCAGGACAAACACCCGGCACTGAATATCAACGTGAACGTCGTGACCAAATGCACTCTGCCACTTGCGGAACTCCGCATAGCACAGCAGAGTTTTTTCGTCACTTTGCGGAGTTCCCCGCAGCAGAACTCTGCGAACTCCACCCAGGCCTACCAGAGGGACCAGGAAGATCAGGGCAAGGAGGATCATTACCTGGAGTACCAGGACCAGGAGGTAAGGTAGATAAGGTCCACCATGATCACAGCCTGCAGGGCTAGGAATAGGATGGCCGGGAAGATGAGCAACAGAATGGCCCGGCCCAGGAGAACCATATACAGGTGGACATGATGAGTTTGTGCAGAAGCGGAAGGACAAAGAGCAGTAAGACTAGGGCCAGAAGGATCAGGACCAGATCCTGGAAAACCAGATGGAGGCCATTTGGACCGTGGGCCACAATAAGCAAAGGAGATGGGGGGGACTACCAGGAGGACCAGAGCCAGGAGGACCAGGACCAGAGCAAGGGGGAGTAGAAGGATCTGCATGACGAGGGCCAGGAACAGGCCTAGGAGCAGTAGAGGGACGAAAACCATAGAACCAGGGCTCAGAGTACCAAATGGAGCAGAATGACCAGGACCTGGGGATAGCAGGACCAGGGTGAGGAAGATCAGGAGGACCTGAACATTCAGAGCCTGTAAGACGCGGGGGTCTTGACCTGGATGTCCAAAAGGACAAGGACCAAAATGAAAAAGGATTCGAAGTACACAAACGAAGAGAACCAGGACCAAGAGGGGTCACACCATTGCGTGCAGTGAGGACCATGAGTACAAGGATTAAAGCCAGTAAGACAAGCATGATCCAAACCTGGAAGACAAGGGCTAAGAGGGCCATGACACAAGAGGCCAGGTAGACTGAGGGGACCAGCAGAACCAGGAACTGATGTGCTAGGAATCAGATGACAGTGCAAGAAGGATCAGAAGAACCAGGCCAAATGGATGAGGATCAAGAGGATCACGAAAGAAAAGGAAGAGCTAGGAGAAGGGGGCCCGAATGAACAGGATTAGGAAAATAAATTCCATAAACAAGGAGAACCAGAAACAAAAGGATCAAGTCGTGTGAGCAAAAGAAACAGATAGAGAACATGGACTGTGAGGATCAGGAATAGGTAGACCATTGCTTGGCAAACCAGACTGAGAAGGAGGAAGACTACTAGATCAGGACCTGAAGAATCAAGAGGAGATGGCCCGGCAACCAGAGCCAATAGGACAAGAGCTAAGATGGATGACCAGTGGGACAACAACCAAAGGGAAAAGCAAGTTCAAGTCACAGATGTCCAAGTGTATCAGGACCCACCATACCAGTGACAAGCAGGGCCAGGATGAGGAGGAAAAGGAGGAGCATGACAAGGAAAGCCAGAATGACAGGAGTTATTATGACCAACCCGGGTGGCTAAGAACAGAATGACCTGAACAAGGTGGACATGTTATTCCAGGATGACAACTAGCAGGAGGGCCAGGGCCAAGCGTATCATGACTTGTTTAGAGGAGAGCCCTGAGAACTAGTCCGGTCAGGAGCAGGTGTACTACGGGCATTAAGACCAGGTACCAGATAGGGGATGGGTAGGTGGATTAAAAGGATAAGAATGAGCAGGACCTGAAACAGGTGTGGGAGGACCAGAGAGGTCTGAACCAAGGGGACCAGGACATGAAGTTCAAAGAGTAGCAAGAGGACTAGGAACTGGGGCAATAGGACCTGGCTGGTGAAGATCAGGGGATCCAGGACACCTTTAGCCATGAGGACCAGTGGGACTAGACCAGGACCAAAATGACCAAGCCCAGCCCAAAACTACTTCATAAGGAGGACCAGGACCAAGGAATACGGTACCACTAGGACCAGGGCGAGGAGAATCAAGATGACCCAAACCTGGAAGACTATGAGTGCCAGCACAACAGGTCTAAGAGAATAAAGACCCAGCAGACCAGTGGGATCAGAATGAGGATCAGTAGTACCAGGATCAGAAGGTCCAGGAAGGGCTAACACAGGATGAGCCAAGAGCAGGGCAAGAAAGACCAGGATTAGGCAAGACTACAACCAGGAGCACTATATTTAGGGAACCAGTACCAGGGTGACCAGAACTAGTTAGACCAGGGTCAGGATGAGGATCAGGAGGACCACAATGGCCCAGAAAGAAGGACCTGGACAGGACTAAGAAGATAGGCCAATACCTAAAGGCACAGAAGGAGCTCAAAGAAAAGGAAGAAGCCTAGGAGCAGGAGGACACCATGTGAGTCTAGGCCACACGTATTAAGATATCCTTTTTGTAAATGGTTCTTATTCATTTATCTTATGCTGCCAAACCTGAGAACCCCTTACCTCTTCAGCCCTGGTAAGTATAGAACTCATAAGTATTTGCTGAAAAATCAGAGCGTGCAAAGTGAATAAAAAGATGGGAGTGTTACACTCTGTCCTCTGAGTGAAAAAAAGACGCTGTCTGATACTGGCGCAGTAGTCTGAGGGTGGATCTTAGGACATGGGGACTGAAGCTTGGTGTTAGAACTGGGGTTTCTGGTTGTCAGAATATGCACCCTGTACAAGCAAGAACCACCACTCTAGTCAGGGTAAGCAAGATACATACTAAAAGATAACCTGCGCTCACCCTCTGGTAGCTTGGTGCAGAGCAGTCAGGCTTATCTAAAGAGGCAAAGTGTAAAGTATTTGTGCAACTCACTCACAATAACCCAATGGAAAGACCACAAAAATACTCCACACAGGGTTAGAAAAATAGATTATATTTTTAAGAGTAAAACAAGAACAAAACAACAAATGCCCAATAAGTAGAACCAGAGTGATGAATTTTTAAGAATAAACCATAAATTAGTGCTTACGAATAAATAGCGCTTAGGGGTTACTTAAGGTTGTGCTGGACCGTGGTAAACAGAAAGTTCAGCCCGACTGCGATGGAGGGCAGGTCTGCTATAGGACTCACACATGTACCACTAAAAAAATACCTAGGTTGGAGGAAGAATTGACATAGAAGACTCAATGCATCAGTTCTGATCTGCACAGGTGATGAAGAACCCCATTACGATGCAGAAGATGCGTAGTTGATGAGCTGCGCAGTCCGTAGTCGTTGAGCTGCAGAGTCCGATGAAGCGATATAGTCGATCAGCTCCTGCATCGGCATTGAAGGGCAACGCACTGCTTCCGATCGGCAAAGTCGTTACTGCATTGATTTTGATGGTTCTGCACAGCAGAAGTAATTTTCAAGGGCCCAGGGCTGGATTGCCACCACTTGGCAGGGCAGGACTTACAGATGGTAGAGTCCAGATGCTGTTGCAGGTTTTGAAGGAAGTCTTTGATGGCCCTGAGACTTTAGAACAGGGATTAAGCCAGCAAGCTCTTGTAGTAACTCAGAGTTCAAGTGAGATGGGTTCAGTCCTTTTCCTCAGCAGGGCACAGATCAGCAGGCAGCAGGGCAGCACAGAAAAGCAGTTCTTCCAGAGCAGCAGGCAAGCAGAATGGCAATCCTTGTAGCACAGTGGTCTTTACTTCTGGCAGAGTTCTTCACAAGTCCAGTAGTGTACTATCTTGGTAGGGTCAGAGGCCCAGTACTTATACCCAGTTGTGCCTTTGAAGTAGGGGTGACTTCAAAGATTTGAAACTTATATAGCGCATGAATGCCCAAGGGCGTCTAGGCGCTGGACGAAAAGGTTGCCTGAAGAAGAGTAGAAACAGAAATTTAGTTGGCAAAGAGCCATGATTTTAGTGATTTTCTGAAGGATAGTAGTGTTGGGATGTATTTTATGTCAGTCGGGAGCGAGTTCCATGATTTAACTGTCCCCAGAATAAAGCTTCTCCCGCCCCAGCGAGCTTTCCTGAATTTGGGGGTCTGTAAGAGTTTGCTCTGCGATGATCGTAAATTTCTGACAGGTAGATACCAGGTTAGGTGTTTCTTCAGGTACTGAGGACCAACACCGTGCAATGCCTTGAAAGCTAGGCATAAGGATTAAAATGTTATCCTTTTTTCAGCCAGGAGGCAGTGAAGCGTTCTCAGTCCATGGGAGATTGGCTGGAATTTCAGGATTGCCAGCAGCACTCAAGCCGCTGCATTTTGAAGACGTTGCAGCTTAAGTAAATGCTGCTTTTGGATGCCCACGTAAAGAGCATTACCATAATCAAGTCTGGACAGGGCTAATGCTGTCACAAGTGTTTTCAAGGAATTCGGCGGTATGAAAGGACGAACTTTTCTGATTATCTTTAGGATGAAGAAAGTAGAGGTAAGATTGCTGATCTGATGTTTAAAGATCAGATTATCATTGAATACGAAACCCAAGTTCTTCACCTTTTTGACTGGGACAGGAAGATCTCCCAAGCCAGCTGGCCACCACCTATGCGACCAGAAGGAGGTGTCCGTACCCAACAGGAGTACCTCTGTCTTTCCCCCATTCAACTTTAGGCAGTTCGTGCTCATCCACTGGTTCACCTGGGTCATACAGCAGTCTGCTGTTTCCTGCACATTGCTTGGGATTGACAATGCTAACTGGGTATCATCTGCATAGGATATCACCGAGAAGCCAAGCTGCCTGATTATTTTAGCCAGGGGGGTCACAATAAAGGTTGAACAACGTAGGGCTCAATGAAGAACCCTGTGGCACACCACAGGGGAGCATAAAATGCTCTAAAGAAGAGGATCCGATCTGAAAAAACTGAACCATGTTACCCGGATAGGATTCAATAAGTTTAAGGGCTGTCTTCTTGATCCCTGGCTCTGAAAGCCTTTTGATCAGTAAGTCATGGTTCACTGTGTCAAAAGCTGCAGATAAATCTAATACAATCAGTGCGGCCTTGCCACCAGTGTCCAAGACTGCTCTGAGCTCGTCAGCTGCCATGACCAAGGCTGTCTCCGTACTATGTCCTTCCTGGAAACCATATTGAGAGGGATCTAGCAGATCCGCAGACGAGATGAAGGCTGTGAGTTGGGAATTCAGTACTTTTTCAGTACCTTTGCCAGGAACGGTAACCTGGAAATTGGTCTGTAGCTGCTGGGATCGCTTGGATCCAGATTAGGTTTCTTTAAAAGTGGAAGGATCGGAGCTATTTTCCAGGAATCTGGAAAAATACCTGAACTGGTAATCTCTTTGAATACTGTCCCCAATTGTTCGCTGATAAGGTCAGGAGCAAGATGTAGTATTTTTGGGGGGCATGGCTCCAGAATTTGATGTCCTAAACACCTGAGATATCTGTTCTACATTAGGCAGACCAAAAGAAACAAACAAATTAGACGGTAAGGAGGATACAGCAGCTGAAGTGATTCCATTTGAATCAGTATCCCTATCAATAAAGGACCTGTACACAGACTCCATCTTGTTCTTAAAAAACGTGCTAACGAATTACAAAATGCGTCACTACTGTCCATGCTAATGGATTCTGGTAAATTGGCTAGGCTTTTGACTG
Organism: Calotriton arnoldi; assembly: GCA_963921515.1. NCBI lineage: Eukaryota > Metazoa > Chordata > Amphibia > Caudata > Salamandridae > Calotriton > Calotriton arnoldi. The sequence continues at coordinate 1,873,714 of CAWUFW010002888.1, forward strand.
TTGCAAAGAGTTCTTTACTAGAGGTTTTTGCCTTCAAGATTTTTGCTGAAAAGTACTTGCTTTTTTCTTTTACTATCAATTTCATGTATACAGACAGTGTTTGTGCGTATTTTATTTTTTCCAATGAGCTGTAATTTGTTCTCCACTGTCTCTCTATCTTTCTGCATATTTGTTTCTGAGTTCTCAGTATATCAGAGAACCAGGGTTCTGAAATTGTTTTTGCCTAGTTGAGAAGGTTTTTTTTCCAGGGGCTAGGGAATCAGCTGCTGCTTTGATCCAGTCAGAGAATCTGACGGCAGCCGTGTTTGCGTCTGTTGTCAGGTCGGGCTTTGAGCTGGTTAAGGACGTCTGTAATGCCAGAGGGTCAATATTCCTCCAATCACAACCTTTCAGTATTCTACAGGGATTGTGGGGAGGCGGTACATGATGCGAGATATACTTTCATAGAACATTGTGACTTTATGATCTGACCAAGTAATAGGCAGAACCTCTGAGACCTTCAAAGAAGGGTTTGATGTGAATATGCCATCTAATGTATGACCTGTGATATGCGTATAGTGCTCTACTATCTGTTTCAAAGAGAAGCTGGTCATCATGTCCACTAAAGAGGCTGTATCATAGTCCTCTAGTTTTCTAGGTGATAGTTAAAATCTCCCAAAATTGAAAAATCATCAGTTTCAATGCTAGATTCAATAAAGGGGTTGATAGAGTTCACGAAAATTAATTTTGGGCCAGGGGGTCTGTATAGCAAGAGTACTTTAAAAGTATAATTTTTGCTTAGAGTAATCCTAAATGACAGCACTTCGCAGTCTGGGCTACTTCCAATTGTGGATCCCTTGACTGACAAGTTATCTTTGCAGATAATGGCTAGACCCCCGCCCCGCTTGCCTGTTCGATCTGCTCTAAGAATCGTGAAGCCAGCTGGAATGGCTAGGACCAAATCCGGGTCGGACGTTCCGTCTGCCCAGGTTTCGGTAACAAACGCCATATCAATCTTATGCGTGACCACCATTTCAGCAAATTCTATTTTGTGTTTTATCAGTGACCTTGCATTGATGAGCATCCCAAGAAAGGTCTTAGATGTTAATGTTTGTAGAGGTCTCTCCTGGTTAGCAATGGAGCAGGCTCTAGTTTTCGTGAAACTCAGATTTAGCAAACAGTGCTTGCATTTTTTAGGCTCATTTTGTAAGTCCAGCAGGGGGTATTATGGGGGTTTGGCTGTCCTATTTAGGCTCATTAAAATGTCCCTGGAGTATTTGATAATGGGCCCCCCACTTGGGGTAAAACGGGCAGGGGTTATGGTGCTGGGTGCGGTTCAGGCACGGACGGGCGCAGACAGGCTTGCCTTTGGCGCATCTACTCTGGCATCCTAATTAAGTAGGTGGATGCGGCGGGAAACGACTGCAACCACCGGATGCCCCTGGGTGAACTGGAAGTAAGTTAGAAGTATTTTCGGTCCGTAACGCCCTCCGCGCAAACGGCACAAGCTGCGACTGAAACAGGGCTGTGACCGGATCCCCCGAAATGAGCAAGAGCCAAAGTGCGGGGAGGAGGGCTCATACCAAACTGCCCATACAATAGCGTAACAACAAGGTAAAAGCACTATATTTAGCAGCATGTAAGCAGCATGTAAGCTAAAATTGTAATAAAACACTTCTAGTGCCGATAAAAGTGAGTAAAAGCAAAGTGGGTAAATAAAAAGCACATATAATCACTACGTCTTTTAGTAAAAAGTAAGGCAAAGCGCCACTGCGGCAACCTAACACTGGTGTCTGAAGCAGGCACTTGAAGTGCACAGGTCCCCTTTTCTTCTCACCCCTGGCTCCAGACTATCAGTAGGAGATAGTCAGTCCTCTGTGTGGGAAACGGGTGTAAGTGTAGGCTCCCACCCTCTCTTCCCGCCCAGGAAGAGCTATTGGAATGCAGATGAGTTCTCTACCACACCCACACTTCCTGTGTTTGTGGCTGTCTAGAGGGAATGCACAAAGTATAGCTGTCACCCACCCCAGTCGTTTATTGGAGACAGGCTGCAAGGCACACAGAGCAGTAAGAGCAGAGAAATGCCCACTTTCCAAAAGGAGCATTTCCAAAGTAGCAATGTTAAATCCAACTTTATCATTAAAGAAGTTTTATCCTTACCATTTTACAGATATGAAACATGATGCAGTTACTCCCTTTCTAATCAGGAATTGCAGCTTAAAAGTGTGTTAAGGAATTCCCGATCCTAGCCTATGAGAGGAGTAAGCCTCACAGTAGTGAAAAACTAATTTAGCTGTTTGTTCCTACCAGGACATGTAAAAGAAAAGTTAAGCGTACATGTCCTACATTTTACTTACACAGCACCCTGCCCTTACGGCTCCATAGGGCCTACCTTAGGGGTGATTTATGAGTAATAAAAGGGGAGTTTAATGCTTGGCAAGTAGCGTTAAATGCCAAGTCGAAGTGGCAGTAAACTGCACACACAAGCACTGCAATGGCAGGCCTGAGACAAGTTTGAAAGGCTATTGGTGTGGGAGGCACACTCACTAATGTAGGCCCACTAGTGGCATTTAATGTACAGGCCCTGTTTATATGGTATACCACTGTACAGGGGTCTTACATCTAAACTAAATATGCCATCCATGTATACACCAATGCCATCATGGTTAGGGGAAAATCAGATGCACTTTAGCACTGGTCAGCAGTTGTACAGTGTTCAAAGTCCTAAGACCAACAAAAAGATGCAGCAAATAGAGGAGGTAAGCAGGTAAAAAGTTTGGGGGAAGACCATCCTTAGGATGACATGTCTAACAGTTGGCAGAGGACCTTAAAGGTGGATGAGTAAAAATGAGTGCGGTCTGTGAAGGATGGCAGAAAGGGTTTGAAAAACTCAGATGGTTAAAGTAAAAACAAAATGGTTAATGGCTAACATAGGGGTTAAACAGCTATGGTAATCAGTAAAAGGTAGATGAGGAACATAAGTCTCTGATGACGGAAGAGGGAGTGGTGGAGGCTCCAGATAGATCATCTCAGATGGCCCAAAGAGGGATTTTATGAGACGTACTGATCTTTGCACTGACATTCCATGTTTGTGTGTATGTGCGGTGAGTATGTAGCAAGTGTGTAGTCATAATACCTCTTGTGTGATGAAAGTCTAAGTGCATGGAACAGTGGGATGCTTTATGCATGACGTGATTTGGTGTAGATACAACTTCCCTACACAGTGGGCGTGTATTGGCTGCATCCCTTTTTAGCTAAGTGCTGCTGATTAGCTCTTCCTGAGTGACAACATAGGGTAGATGTTAGGAGTATGGGGTTGGTCACAGGTTTCTCTTGTTAATTGTGTCAAAGATTCTTAGCAGGGCTACCCTTTAGTCTGTGTCTGATGACTGTTCAGGAAGGCTGATGACAGCCAGGTGTTGAGATCTCATGCTTCATTGTGGCCTTATCTTGGATACTTCTGCTTGAAGCCAGCACTACTGCTACTGTGTAATAGCCATCACCTAGCAAAAAGGTTGTGTCTGAGCGACATCTGCATAAATATATTTGAAAGAGAAACACCCCAAATAAGTTCTGAAATCTCAATAGTTAATCCACATGTAGAAAGTTTTCCACAGGGCCAGAGCCAACTCTAAATTTGGCGACCAGAGGACCCCCAGGATGGCAAGGTATTGTCTAATATAGGCCCATAGTTTTTCCTCCTTCTGTATTATACTGTGTTGGTCACTTCTTAATGTGCCTTATGCAATTGTTTCTATTTTGATTAAATCACCCTAAATATTAGATGGCTCTATGTCACTGGGATGCAGAGTTTCCAGTTCTGGTTTTTGCTTTTACAAATCATTGTTTTCAGGTGTTTTAGTCTGATTTCTGTAGTTGAACTAAACGAGTATTGATAGTTCTAGAATGCACGATTTTGCTGTAGAAAAATGGTGTTCTGATAAGATGGAGCCTTTTTGTGATCCTGTATCTGGCACAGGTGCATTCCCATAGCCTTGTGAGAAAGAGTGAGCACATTGCTCTATTAGAGTAAACAGCTTCAAATCATCTTTATCATTAATCACCTCTGAAGCTAAATGTGAAGAAGTAGGAACATTTCTGAAGCAAAAGACAACTCCATAAATGAACTCGCAAGTCTCTATATCTTGGCCTATGATGTAATGGAGTGGGATTCTGTGTCATGTCTGTCAAAATAACTTGGAAATATTCAAGTATTTGGGATCTATAGACCTATAAGTTAGTGACACCATCTAAGTCCGTTTTAGAATTAAGGGCCTCATATTGCAAAATCACAGGGTTTGTGACCACAAAAGTGCTTATCATTATGTACAAATCCCTTTGTATGAGTTAGAAATTCTTTCGACTACTAAAAGGATTTTTGCAATTGTTTCTGAATTGCAAATAGGAGGGTTAATGAAATGGGTCTCCTACCTCCCTTTTCCAATTTGGAAAATAAATTATTGATAGTTTCTGACTACAATTGCTGTTGCAAACCATTGAATGAGCTAACGACCCCCTGAGTTGGGGTGGTAGCTAATTTGCAAATGTAAAGGGTCCACTTAGGACCCCTTTCCCTTTGGGACTCATGTTGGCACCCTCAGGGGGAGAGCGGTTTTCCAAAACTGAAAACGTTTTTTTTTTTAACTAGCAATGGTTTCTTTAGGCGACAGGGGCTGCTTTGGAAAAAAAAAACGTTTTCCAGTTTGGAATGTAGTCATGGAGATGATTGGGTGCTAGCTCTTGCTGGCCACCATCTCTGTGATTACAGTCAATCATAGAGGGTCCCAAATTGGCACCTGCCTAATTAATATTAATTAGTCAGGTCGGTCTGCAACCCCTCTGCAATTCAGAATTTTGTGAACTGACCGAGCAGTCGGTTTGCAAAATACTATTCCATTTGCAAAATGTATCTGCGGAATTGGCAACCATTTTTTGCAAATTAAATAATAATAATACAACAGGACACTGGTTCCCAAAACTGAATGGGTGCCAATTGACCGTGTTGATACTGGGGATACTGTGGCTCTTATACTCCTAGACTTAAGCGCCGCGTTTGACACGGTTTCTCATACTCTGCTCTTGCAAGCTTTGCAATCTTTGGGAGTCTCTGGCGTGGCACTTAATTGGCTCAAAGATTTCCTGGCTGATCGCACGTTCCAAGTCTTCTCTCCCACATCCAGTTCCAACACTTACGCCTCACCCTACGGTGTTCCTCAAGGCTTGATCCTCAGCCCTCTATTATTCAACATCTATGTCAAGCCTCTGGCGTCGATTGCTGAAGATTCTGGGTTGTCTCTTTTTTCCTACGCCGATGACACCCAGGATGTTTTCTCTTTATCTGCTGAAAGGGCGTCCAAACCATCCTCTCTTCAGTCTGGGTTGAGGAATATAGCAGGCTGGATGCAAGCCAGCCTGCTTAAACTCAATGGCAAAAAGACAGAGGTGATGATACTGGGCAAGAATAAAGATCTGTGGGGCCCCCAACATTGGCCACCTGAAATGGGTGCCTTGCCTCAGCCTAATCAGCAGGTCCGGAACATAGGTGTTATAATCGATGACCAGCTTTCAATGAAGCAAAAAGCAGTGAAAGTGCCTTCCACCTGCGTTGCTATCCTCAAATGGCTTAGGAAAATCCTCTGGATGCTGCCTTTGTCCTCGCAACGTACCGTGGTCCATGCTCTCGTTACTTCAAGGCTGGACTACGGCAACATTCTGTTCTTAGGAGCCAATAAGGATGTGGTATGGAAGTTAAAGTTGGTACAAAATGCGGCAGCTAGGTTGCTCTGCAAGGTCCCAAAAACAGCTTCCATCTCAGGCGCCCTCAAAGATCTTCATTGGCTCAGGGTTGAGAACTGTATAAAGTTCAAAGCCCTGAGCTATATGTTCAAAATCAAGTTTGGTAAAGCGCCCAATATCTGAATGCTTTAGTTCTCCCCTACCTCCCCTCACGTTCCTTACGTTACGCCACTCAGTCGAAATGTACGGTGCCCAGGACCAGGTTGTCACGTATGGGCGGTCGGTCCTTTTCCTGCCTAGGTCCCTCCTTGTGGAACTCCCTTCCTATGTCACTTCGGACAGAAACCATATATGAGAATTATCATAGGTGCCTAAAAACCTGGTTGTTTAATATGTAGAATCTAATTTTCTCTCGTCTTTTCTTGTTTCTTTTCTGTTCCTGATGGGCGGCGCAGGGAAACCCTTGGGTAGCTGTGCGTCTTATAAGACTAAAAATAATACTAATAATAATTGTATTCTACATGGTGTAAATACCTGTTGAAATCTGTATAAGACATAAAAACTAAATTAAGCTGTTTAGACAGTGAAATTAAATAGTGAAATTAAGTTAAATAGTGAACTTTCTCTGCCATTTGCATAGCTATTGTCCAAGTTTAGCAATCTGTCTACTATTTAGCCAACAACCAGGTAACAAATGAAGTTTCTATTCAAGTTATTTGCAAGGTCGCCGGCAATGGAGTGCATCATTTCTGCTATATATCCAGCTGCCAGGTACATATTGAAATGTATTTGCTACTTGCCAGGCTACTGATCAAATAATATAACATTTCTGCCATTTAACCAGCAGCCACTTAAATATTTAGGTTTATTTGCTATTTACATGGCTGCTGGTCTAATGGTACATGACTGCTGTTTTGCTATTGAGCTGAGTAATGAGTGCAGTATTTTTATTTGCTTAACTGCTGACCAAATAATACACAACCTCTGCTCTGTAGGCAGAGGCCAGGTAAATTGTGAAGTTTTTCTGCCATTTGCATGGCCGCCAGCTAAATAGTGTAGAATCTCTACTATTTAGACAGCGGCCGGTTAAATAGTGAAGTATTTCTGCCATTGTCATGGCTGCAGGCCAAACTATGCAGAATTTATGCTATATAGCTAGTAGTCAAGTAAATAGTGAAGTTTTTCTGCTATTTGCAAGGTTGCCAGCTGAACAATGCATAATCTCTATTAATTAGCAAGCGGCTCTGTAACTAATGAAGTTCGCTATTTGCATGGCCACCATCTAAACAGTGCAGCATCTCTACCATTTAGCCAGCAGGTAGGTAAAAAGTGAGGTTTCTCTGCTATTTTCAAGGCTGCTGGCCAAATAGTAAATCATTTCTACCATTTAGCTAGCGGCCGGGAAAATAGCAGAGAAAATTCACTATTTACCCTGCAGCCGGGTAAATAGCTGCTACCATCTATAAATAGCTGTGCACGAACCATCAGTGTATTTCAGTTTGCTTACATGTCTCTGGCATTTTCCAGAAGATGACCAGTTTTTATTCTCATTCAGATATCGTTTAGTAGCGTGACCGCTGGTCTTTAAATCCTTTTCTTTCTAGTTGAGTTATCGTGAGGTTTAGTGACAGGAGATTTTGCTTCTATAGACACTGATTCTTTTGCATTCTTACTGTCATTCTAAAATAGACTTTTGGTGAAAAAGTCTCTCTGCACAGTGGAGCAGAAGAAATGTGCTTTAAAGGGAATGCATTCCCAGATGGCCATGTCTGCTTCTTCTGTTCATGAACCTGAAGAACCTATCCCCACTGCAGCAATTGATTTACCTGATCTATCCATGCTGTAAGCAATGATAGATAAAGCAGCTGGCACTGCTGGGCAAGGCAAGGCCCTCCTCACATGCAGACTAGCAGGTATTTCACACAGACCTTAAAATCCAAAATGAAGAAAAGGAGATCAGCGCACGAAATTTTCAGGACCCTGATTTAGAAGAGAACATATAGCATATTATAGAACATCTTGGCTTCCCTACAATGGATTCTGAGTGTGTACAATATCAGTGAAAGAACCTGCACAATTTCCTTTGATTTTCCATGATAAGAAAACCCTTGTCACAGGAATGGAAAGAAGACAAGTCAAATTTCGCAAGATTCCCTCCTAAGAGATGCACTTTGCAAGCTTTCATGGATGACATTCCACTTATTGTAAAGGAATATTCTCTTTTTGTGGACTAGCTTCTGACGGCTCAATCCTTTCCAAAGATGAATCCCCATCAGATCCTGTTGATTAAAAAGTTGAGGTTGCACTCAGAAGACCCTACCACACCATACAACAGAGTGGAGACCCACTCCTCTCTTGTTAACAATGGAACAGCAAGTCAGATTCCTTTCTGACATCGTATACGACTCTTTAAGTGCAGCAGCTTCTGCTTCTGCTTCATCTTTCTCAGCCAGAAGGCACCGATAGTTGCACCCTTGATGGGCAGACAGCTTGCAGAAATCTTTCCTCATGCACATCTTTTCTCTGGAGGGACACTCTTCGAAGCAGTTAGAAGAAATGTTGAAGAAGTCTGCAGAGGACCATCAATTGATGATTCCTATACAGCCTGACTTTAGAGGAAGAAGCTTTGGGTCCAGAAGGATTGTCACTCATCCTTTTCCAACATAAACGGCAGTCTGCCCTTTTGAGGGAGGCTCGAGACTTGGAGAACTCAGCTAAAAAAAAACCTATTCCTCCAACAACTTGACACCCAGCTTGAAAACCCTGATTATGGTCCATCCAAATCTTCAAAAGATGCTATACAAAGTTGACTTTCACCTTTTTATTTTTTATCTGCATGGCGAAATGTAATCATGGAGTCCTGGACTTCACAAACCATCCAGTATGGGTGCAAAATTCTGTTCTTAAACGTGCCACCAGGCATTTTCAGAGAGACTCCAATCCCTTGGTGCCCCATTTTCAGAGAAGCCTTTCTTAATGGGATTCATGACTTGTTGAAGAAAGCAGCAATTATATAAGAACCCCCAGAAGAGCAAGGCAAATAAGGTTATTCAATCCTATTTCTTGTAAACAAAATATTACAGGGAAACAGGGCAGTAGCAGACCTCAAGGACGAGAATACCTACATTCTGCATACAACTTTCAGAATGGTTATCTTGCAAACAATGATTTGTTTTCTTCACCCAGGCGCCTGTTTGACTTCTTTGGATCTAAATGATGCAAATGTTTATGTTCCTGTGCACCCATTGCTTCATCTTCTTACTTTAAGGCACTGGAGGATGTACAGATGGTCTGTCAACTAATCCAAGCTTTCTTTTGTATACTGAATCAGATAAAATCTAATCAATCTCCCACACAGAACATCCTGTTAATCAGAGCTGTCTTACTAGCAGACTTGGGACAAATCTTTCTTTCTTGATCCAAGAAAGAAGAATTCAAACATCATCAGACTTTCCTAATACAAAAGAACCAAGCTTATGCAAGGGACTGGCTAACAGTGCAGTGACACATGACTTCGACACTTGCTATTCTACCATGGTTCTGCAGGCCTCTTCATCCATTAGTATGACATTTTGTGGACCTCAGGAAGCCGACAGTAGGGGACCAACTCCTTGTCCTTTATCCCTGTTCTCCCAAACAATCATAATCACATATGCAAGCAGCAAGAGTTGCGGAGCTTTCAGTGAGATTTTGAAGTCTAGGGTCTGTTGACCCAGCAGAAGAGTCAAAGGGGCACATGCATCAAGCATTATTGCCTTTCGCAAACGGGCCGATTCGCAGAATCGGCCCATTTGCGAATGCAAAAAATGCTTTTTAGATGCAGCAAACCCTAATTTGCGATTCGGTAGCCTGTTCCTAAATCGCAAAATGGGTTCGCGATTCGATATTTGGAAGGGGCATGTTTAGGGCATTCCTTCCGAATACTGAATCCTAACGGTATGCATGAATGTTTTGTGACCGAGAATGCGGTCGCAAAACATTCGCATATTACCACCTACTTCAAGTAGGTGGTAACCCATTCGCAAAAGGGAAGGGGTCCCAAACGGACCCCTTCCCCTTTGTGAATGATTGTAAAAGCATTTTTAAGGGCAGGCAGTGGTCCCACAGACCACTGCCTACTCTTAAAAAATTAAACTGCAAATTTTCATTTTTTCTTTTTAAATGTATCCCGTTTTCTTTTAAGGTAAACGGGCTGCATTTAAAAACAAAAAAGACTGCTTTATTTAAAAGCAATCACAGACATGGTGGTCTGCTGACTTCAGCATGCAACCATCCCTGTGATGGCGTAGATTCATAATGGCTCGCAAATTGTGACCTACCTCATTAATATGCATGAGGTAGGTCTATTTACGACCCATTAAGAATCGCTAGTGAAACTGAAAACAGTTTCATACATTAGGATTAGCGATTACCTAATTGCGATTCGGAGAAATTCGCAATTAGGTAATCGGTACTTGTGATAATGATACATGCTGGCCAAAAATCTTCCAACTGGAAAGGGCTATATGCAATTCATCGGTCTTGGTCTTATTTGAGGTCCAGTGTCAAGGATCAGGAAGTTTGTGTCAGGTCCCACAACCAGGTTGCTTATGTGTACATCAACCGATGATGATGTCATCTAGCAATATTTGCCTCTTACAGAAAATAATCTATGTCATTGAGTGCAGTCTTCCGTGGAGGGAGAATGGGCCAACAGATTATCTAAGCAGAGTTTTTGCCTCCTCATTGTCAATGATGCATTGCCCCTCTCTCTTCCAGGAGATTGAGAATACATATGGTCTTCCAGTGATGGATGTCTTTATACCTGAAAAGAATGCTGTCCTTCCTATGTTTTGTTCTATAGTCCATCACAGACAGCTTGGGGATAGATGCACTGCCAATCCAGTGGCCCCAAACCCCACTTTATGCATTTCCACTGTTCCCTCTGATCTCAGAGTCCTGAGGAAGGATCTTGTAGAAAAAGCCAACATCCTTCTTTCACTCCTTTGTTGGCCCACTAGGCATTAGTACCTGACCTAATCCAACATCCCACCACTCCTCTGTGGAAGTTCCCAGGGTCATCTTCCATCTCAGACCTCCAGCACTCTGCGTCCGACCTCCAGCGTATTCATCTGGGGGCCTAGCACTTAGCAGGTTAGCTTTCAAGTGGTTGTTCTTCAGATATTGCCTTGTATATCCAGCAGACTCATTGACATTTTCTTAACTGGTACCAGAAAAACAATCTCCTGCCCATTTCCTCTCCCATAACTATAGTCTTAGATTTCCTGCTAGTTTTTTTTTTTTCGTCTTTTTTTTATGGGCCTAGCCAGTTCCAAGCTAAGGCCCCGGCACTTTGTCATATACAAGATCACATTCATTTTATAGGTACAGGAAGATAAAGCGACTTTCCAGAATCACAGGATGTTGAGCCAATTCATTGAGATTCAAACCTAATTCCCCAGTTCCAAAGTCTGCAGCTCTGGCTGAAATGCCACATCCTGCCCCCCCCCATGTCAATATTGAACACAATGTTTGGCCTAACTTGGTTATGGCTCACACTGTATTGACTGTGACGAGGAGGACAAACAAAGAGATAATGACTGGGTAGTTTACTGGTAAACTTCATTACTCTGAATAATGTGGGGATCAGCAAACTCGGGGTGCAGGCTGCTGCAATGTGCAAATAACTAAGATACAGGCAGTTATACTGGTGGTCGCCGAGTGAACCACGAGCGCTCACTCTGCATTTATTTATACCTTGTGACCGCGCCCGGCCCTCCGGTTGTGCATCTGCAACAATGTATGGAGGAGGCCGGGTGTCATTCTACAAATACTAGTCCTCTGCATTGTAGCCGAGAATCTGTAACAAAATATAAAGAGAGACTTGCTGTGAGTTCCCGTAAAGAAAATAAAAAAACATTGTAAAGTAGCAATCAGGAAGCTTTCATTTCTGCTTCTAAAATCACATTTATAATCTCTTCCCTGCAGCAGTGATGCGCTGCATCTGCATGGGGTGTTTAATGGCAGGTTTAGAAATGACTTGTTCAGCATTATGTGGATAACTAGGAAGGGCTGCAAGACGATTATTCGACTGCGGACACTTGTGTTCATTACTAAAATTGCCCATGAATCTAATTGCCCAATTCAATGAATGGGTTAAACAAAGAAATGACAAAGTTCACGTTCTGCACCAGATTTCCACATCCTAGGTCTCCACATTCCTTAAGCGTTTTCTTATTAATTTTGCCGATGAGTGCACTGATTCCATTGAAATGTTTTACTCAAACCCAAGGAGTATGTTTCAGAATGTCCCTTTTCCCGTCTTATTTAAAGGATTTCATGTTGTTTAACAAAGGGAATCGTGATCGCTGGATTGGCTTAGAGAGGAGGGATCTTCGCCAGCCGTGGATCTGGGTCGACGGCACTGAATTCAACAGCTGGTAAGTCCTCATTAGTTTACCTAACTCGGTGCCTGACACTATGAGTCATTTAATTTAATTGTGAAGCTAATCAAAAGCCAGCATTCCAAACAAAACGTTATCTTTGTTGGCTTGGAAAGAGACACAAAGAAGACGCATTTTTAAATACCTTGGGGCAGATTTACAAGCCCCTTGCGCCACTTTTGCGTCATTTTTCCCATGTTAAAAATGACGCAAAAGTGGTGCAAAGGGCTTGTAAATCTGCCCCCTTGTGAGCCCAAGTTACGATGAACTACCTCCAGGAAAAACATTCCATGAATGATCCTAGATTAGGAGACAGCCGCGGCTGCTGCAGGTAAGAGCGGTGGGGCGCTGGGGCCAGGTATGGGGGGATTTCGAGTGATGACCACGAGGGAAAATCCCCCCCTTGCCTGGTCCCACCGCCCCACCGCTCTTACCTGCAGCGGCTGTTAGGAGACAAGGGCTGCTAGCTTTTTTCAAAATTGGTTTAAATCTTCATAAGGGACCCTTAACCCATACCCCTACCTAACGCCCCCTCCCGCCCCAGAAGAGCGAAGGCCTATCTCGCGTCTAACGATATCAATGACTTACTCATTTCTTACTCATTTACCTTAGACACCAACAAGATTACGGAGGGTCAAATTCAAGCTATTCACGCTAACCCGTACAGAGAACCCCCTCACAACCCTAGAGGCTTAAATATTGACAACCTTATGAGAGTGAACATCATACAGTCTCCTCCCCCTCATACACCGGTCCAACTTAAATGCGTACTACTTGGCTCAATCCCGCTTCCACTCCCTTCCTAGACCTCTTAGTGCCTCCTACCCATGACATAATCCGTCTAGACAGAGCTTTGAAGACGGGTGGTGGCCTAGCTTGTATACATCGGAGCTCGCTATCGGTCTCCCACCCAGAGTCCTCTACCCCATCCTCATGCGAATACCTTTGTCTCAATATCTTTAGTCACAACCTTCCGGTTTGCAAACTACACACATTTTACCACCCACCTGGGGACAACCTCCCCTTCATCGAGCAATTAATGGAAATCATCTCTGGCAATGTTGATACCGCTATGGCCCAAATCTTCCTTGGTGATTTCAACCTGCACTGGTCCAAACTCAATGACCAAGCTGTTACATGCCTCAAATCATTCTTAAATGATCATGAACTGATCCAACACTGTGACCAGGCAACCCATAATAAAGGAGAAATTCTGGACCTAATCATCTCCAAAGGTCACACCATCACACTGGACACCATTTCCCCGTGCGATTGGTCCGATCATCACAGCATCTTCTTTTCTATCAACTTGGAAGTCTCTCTGAGGAAGGCTCAACCAGCGAAATCGAAGATTTGGAAAAGGGACCTCAGAAATATCAATACAGCCGATCTAGCAAACCACTGTATATCTGCCCTCTCTCCACAAGCTGACATGACCGAGGTACATGCACTCACCAACTTCTACAACTCTACTATTACTAGCATCATGGATTCCATTGCTCCACTCCAACAAAAAAACTCCTCAACTAAAATTTCCAAACCATGGTTCAACGACAACTTAAACACGGAGCGCCGCCACCTTAGGGCAGTTGAACGTTCCTGGAAATCGAATCCATCCTTGGACCAACTAATAATCCTTAGAACGATAAGGAGCTCCTATAACAAACAAATCAAGATCGCTAAGGCCGACTACTTCAGATCCCAACTTAATCAAGCCGCTAATCGCCCCAAGAAACTTTTTGAGCTGGTGAAACAACAATCGGTGGAAACACCAAACCGCTCTGTCTCTGAGGTCAACCCACCTTCATGCGATGATCTGGCCGCCTTCTTTACTGAGAAATCCAGACTCATCAATTTTGATCTTGACTCCAGGAAGGTGCTTTTGCTAGCTGGGGGGTCTGCGCCCCCCTCGACCTTATCAGAGAAGTTCAAACCGACCAGCCTGAGCACAAAGAACAATGCCTCATGGGGCACCTTCACTTCCCTCAGCGAAAGAGACACCAACAAGATTCTTCAGAGTATTAACCCATCTAATCATTTTAGCGACCCGTTACCACCGTCCATCTTCAAAGAACTGAAGGAGGTCGTCACCCCCATCTGGACAAAGATTGTCAATGCGTCTCTCTCACAAGGTACGATCCCGGATTGTCTAAAAGCTGCTCAGGTAACACCTATCCTAAAAAAGCCTCACAGCAGATAGTACGGACCTTAACAACTTCCGTCCTATCTCTAACATCCCCACCCTTGCCAAACTCCTAGAAAAATGTGTCCAATCTCAACTCTGTGCCCACATCGAGAATTTCCATCTCCTGGACCAACACCAATCTGGCTTCTGGAGTGGGCACAGCACCGAATCGGCTCTCACGCACGTTATGGATGACATTTTAAAAATGCTCGACCAAAATGAATCCTCCCTCCTTATCCTCCTGGATCTTTCCTCAGCGTTTGACACTGTGAATCAGGACAACCTCCTATACATTTTGAAGCACAGGATGGGCCTTTCTGGTTCGGTGCTGCAATGGTTCTCGTCCTTCCTCCACCACAGATCCCAAAGAGTTAAGGCGAACCACTCTCTCTCCCAGCCATCACTAGTATCCATGGGGGTCCCCCAAGGGTCCGCCCTATCCCCCATACTCTTCAATTTATTCTTGGAACCCTTAGCTAATGCTCTAAATTCCGCTGACATTCTCTTCCATATGTATGCGGATGATACACAACTCTATCTGAAAATCTCCTCCCCGATAACCTTATAGCACTCAACTCTACCCTAATAAATACTCAAAACTGGTTGACTGAGAACCACCTCTTGCTCAACACCTCCAAAACAGAATTCCTTCTCATTTCTCCCCCGAATCACATCCCCAAGATAGACCTTTGGATGAACCACCTCACTGCCTTCAACTGCTCCCCCCTCATTGTTGACTCAGCCAAATCTCTCGGACTCACCCTAGACAAGCATCTGAACATGAAAACTCATATCAGCAATGTGTGTAAGGGAGTGAATCACCGTATGAGGATACTCAGGAATCTCAAACCTTTCCTCCCACAAGCTGACTTCAAGCAAGTGGTCCAAGCGCTTGTTTTGCCAAGGCTAGACTATGGCAGTGCTACACTCTGTTTCCTCCCCAAATATACCTTGGCCCCACTAAGGGCTTCACTTAATGCGGCGACCAGACTGGTCACGGGGACCAAAAGAAACGAGCACATCTCCCCAGTCTTAAAATCCCTAAATTGGTTGCACTATGAAGCAAGAATTCAGCTAAAGATTGCCTGTCTAGCTGACAAAGCCCTCCATTTCAAAACCCCCAGTTATCTAGCGCAAAAGCTAGAATTATCCGGAGGGGGTACACCTTCTCGGAGTGCTAAATCTCTCCTCCTCAAACCTCAGATCTTTCGCAAAAAGAGAACGTGTCACCGAGCTTTCTCCGGCTCTGCGCCAAAGATCTGGAACTCTCTCCCACCGGAAATACGCAGAATCTCCTCCAAGGTTGCCTTCAAATTGGAAGTAAAAAGATTCCTACCTTAAAAGGGTCTCGGATCCTCTGCTCTAATGCTTTGGACCTACACCCTAAGTCCTGTGTTTGGTGTTATTCTGCTTTACTAGTCACTTGCTCCCCTCCCAGTTCGCTATGTTCCAGTTTTTATCTTACCTTTATTGTCCCTTTCGATTGTAACCTTTCGTTTGATATGCATATGTGATTTGTTTAGGTTGGTACCCCTTGTGACGATTGTACTGCTACTATTACCTTCCTTTCCCTCAAATTGTAAAGCGCTCTGATATCCTTCGGGATCATGTTCGCGCTATATAAAACTTTATAAATAAATAAATATGCAACAAAGCATAAATCCAACTCACCTACTGCCTTGGACCAGTGAGCTCATAGCAAGTGAAAGTAAGGATTGTTATTGAAGCACACTCATTTTCAGGTGGATGTGGACAGGTGATCAAGAAAAATGCCTCCCCTTACAGGGCTTTACAACAAATGACACTGCCATTACGGTTGTGGGTGGAAGGAAAATGTGATTGCCATTTATACAGACCAGCAGCTTTAAGGGGCTGACCATATGCATTTCTAAGAATGTATGTGTATGTTTTTGTTTATGAATTTGTTTTAGTACAGTAGTCTAACAAACAGCTAAGATGGAGCGTGTGGTTGGTCTTGCAGGTCCTGGCCACACTCAGGCAGACATCCTGACATTGTCAAAGAATCACAACATACAACACCAAAATATAAAAAGTGAGCTTATTGGCTTTCACAAGGGGTGAGGATATCAATATATATAAACAGATCTATCAACTTTCTCCAAAAATCACCAATATTTTTTTATCTAATGTATATTTTAGTATTTCCCACAATGCAATATTTAATAATAGTGATCATAAAAATGTTTCATAAAGTTGTAATTCAAAAACCATGCCTGTGAGTCTTATTTTTAACATAGTTTTTATTATTGCGTTTTGTGGGATCAAAAATGTTAAAAGAAATACCGAGATACTTTGCTTTTTTGTTGGGATTGTTTTTTAAATCAAACCAGCATGTCTTTGCGTATCTCTTTTGGAGCCCCCAAAATGCAATCATAAAAACAACAACAAGAGGGCCTTGCACTTTAGCTGAAGATCACAGAGCTCCAGCTAGAAGTGCTTTAACCAAATATGCTAAGTTCTCCTCGGGCCATGGATGTAATGACCCAGGAGACTTACTGTTTTTTTAATGTTGCTGGAGGGCTATTACATTACACTTCTTGCAGCCCCCCATAACATTAAAAAAATGTTTGATGGTGACCTGCCCCTTGTAGGGACAACACCAATGTAAACAAAATATGTAAATAGCCCTCGCAGGGCATTATGGGCCACTCTTTCACAGAGCAGAAATACTAAATGAGCGGCTCCTCACTCTCATTCATTATTCATTTTGTTTCAAACATTTTGTGGATGTGAACATTTTGGTGGATGTATTGGTGCCCAACCTGACACCCACATTTTAATTTTATTTAGGGGTTCGTGTTGTAAGCCCCTAGGTCCCCGCGGCCCCATCCAGCTTCCCATTCAGCCTAGTGTGTACGTGTGGGAGATGGCATCTTTTTCATTAAGTGGGTGCTCCAGAGCCCACCCAGGGCAAATTCTACTTCTTTCTTATTTGGGGGCTGTGGGAGGAACCCCAGGGAAAGCCTCAGGGCTCCCGCGGCCACCGTCAATTTTCCTTGTGGGAGCTGGACATTTTTTATGGTATGGGTGGGTGCCCCAGTGCCCTAATGTAGGAGGTCCATTTGGGGCTGCAGGGGGAGCCTGAAGGCCCCCATGGCCCCAGTTAGCTCCCTAGCCAGCACCATACTGGGTTTGGTGGAGACTAATGCCTTTCCTTTGCTCCTGCCAGGATGGGAGCAGCATTTTTGTACTGCTCCCACTGAGTTCCTGATCGAGTGGGTGAACACTATGTAGTATCATCCCCCAGGGGATGGAGTCCCAGCAGCAGATACCAGAAAGGGGAGATGCACGCCTGGCCCTCTCTTTTTTTTTTTTTTGAAATGTGGTCCTGGGGGTTGGGGTACAGCTCAGGGTGGGGAACTGCGTGCCCACCTCTCCACCTTTAAAAAAAAAAAAATTTACAGCTTGGCAATGGGAGATTGGGTCCCTGGGGCCCAATATTGGTTTGGGGAGTGAGGCCGCATGCCTCTCCCCTTTATTTAATGTTTGGCCCCAGAGGATTGGGTCCCCTAGCTCAATAGAGGCACGGGTGGAACGCCTGCCCCCTCCCCTTAAATTTGCATTTGCCCCAAAAGCAATGGGTTCCACAGTGCCCAAGAGTGACTCGGGGATGTGGGCCCAGTCCTGCCCCTCCCCAAATATTTTATTTTAATGACCCCTCTGCCCTGGTCCACCCAGGGGTCAAATTACTAAAATAAAAAACGTTGGCTGGCACTTTTTTTTTATATGACACAATCCGGCAAAAGTCCTGCAGGATCGTGGCTTTGAAAAAAAAAATTTTTCATTTTGGCCCGAGGGTCTCCTCTGAGACCCCCTCCACAAGTTCTAGGGGACACGGTATGCCTACGCTGCCCCATTATATTGTTTTTTATAAAAAATCTCAAGACAGGGGACTAAGACCTGAGTACTGTCATGGCTGCGGCAACATTTTTCTTCATGTTGCAGCCAGCAAATCAAAGAGCTTGCTCCTGCGGGAGCAAGTCCCAAGGAAAAACAAGCCCCGTATACTCTATTTTTTTCAATTCGGTTTGAAATATTTTTTATCCTAGATTTCTCATACACCTCTGAACGTATTTACAATGAATCACAAAAAGCACACTTTCCGGACCAAGATCTAGCTTTCTGCCAGATTTGGTGTAATTCCGTTCAGCAGTTTATACTGTATAATGTCATTCAAAAAAGTCTATGGAAATTTTGCATTTTGGGACCCCACTTTTTCTCAGCTCCCGCGTGACGAATCACCCTAAAACTTTCCATGATGAAACTTGTCAAAAAAGAGCACATTTTTGGAAAGATTCGTGAAGACTTGTCAAACCGTGCCTAAGTTATTAGCAAAAGGCATTTCCTAACATAACTATAACTACTCAGTGATGACTGCCACAGGGTTAAAAAAAAAAAACGATATTTATACATATATATATATATTGTTCAGTGATTTGTTCACAGTCCCACCAATAAAAGACATATTGAAGGATTTAAACATCGCACAGCTGTGCTCATTCATTTTGATTTTATGCACTGATGAAGGCCAATGCCGAAATGCATTTGCATGAAGAAATCAATTAATTACCCCGTGAGTGCTCTGCGTTTGGAAGTTGTTGTGTAACAAAGGCGGTAGCACCCCCCGCCACTGAAGCACCCGCCGAGTGTTTGACTGCCAGGGTGGATCGTATAAAGCTGTTTGTGTTGGCGAGTCAGAAACGCTGCTGTCAGGAGCCCGGCAACCAAAAGGATGTGGACTATACAAGTCCAAGGGGCCCTGCCATAAGAGGGACACCTATGGGAATTCCGTGAATGACATCAAGCAGCAGGCGAGGGAGATGGGCACAGCTAAGAATAAAGGAGGTGACTGGAACAGCGGCATAGCAATAAGAAAAACAGTGAAAGGCAAAAGCAATAATTTACCCGGATTTGGGGAACGCATAAAAATGAACATTTATAATGCATTATGGGACATTGATGCCTTCACGTTTTTCACATATATCCCTGATGTTGGAGTTGCCGTTCAGTGATTGGTTCACAGTCCCACCAATAAAAGACATATTGAAGGATTTAAACATCGCAGAGCTGTGCTCCTTCATTTTGATTTTATGCACTGATGAAGGCCGATGCCGAAATGCATTTGCATGAAGAAATCAATTAATTACCCCGTGAGTGCTCTGCGTTTGGAAGTTGTTGTGTAACAAAGGCGGTAGCACCCCCCGCCACTGAAGCACCCGCCGAGTGTTCGACTGCCAGGGTGGATCGTATAAAGCTATATATATATATATTTATATATATATGTGTGTGTCTGTATATATATGTATATTCATTGGAAAAAACAAAGGTTACAGGGGCGTTATAGTTAGGATCAGATTTCACTTGTACGAAACAAGTGCCAGGGCCATTGCCCCTTATCGCCTTGTGTGTAAGGCAGCAGATCTTATGGATGCTGCTTTCATTTACTGGCAGCCAATGAAGCGACTTCAGTGAAGGAGCCGACAGAATACCTGACTGTAGATTATAAATGAGTCTGGCTGCTGTGCTCTGTACCACTTGGAGTATAGCCACTTGCGTTTTGTTAGCTGCTGCCAGAAGAGAGTTCCCATAATCTAGATGGCTGACTACTAAGGCTTGCAATAAAGATCTTCTCGAAGAGAATGGTAGAAAGGGAAAGATCTGCTGAGAAGTCGCATATTATGAAAACACCTACTTGTGGTATCCAGAATATGGGCTTTCATAGAGAGAGGTTGATCAATTTTTATGCCCAGATTCTTAACAGCTTGTTAGGGAGAGGGGGGTGATCGTAGGTGGGGGACCACCACTCAATAGACCACATTTTTTTGGCTTTGCTGAACAGCATGATCTTGGTCGTGTTAGAATTCAATTGTAGGTAATTGTCAGTCATCCACCCAGAGATGGCTAGCATTCCTTTCATGAATTGATCTGTAGTTGAATCTAAGTCAGCATCAAAAGTGAGTCAGTTGTGTATCATCGGCATAGGAAATAATTCCAAAACCAAAAGGCTCCACAATTTTGACTAGGAGAGCCATATTATGTTGAACAAAGTGGGGCTCAAACATGAGCCTTGTGGCACACCCTTATCCACATATATCTTTCCGGAGGAGTAGGGGCCCAGAGTGATAGTTTGGAATCTTTCAATCAGGAAGCTGTGAAGCCATTTGAGCACCTTCCCCTGGATGCCAATCTCCTGCAGCCTCTTCTGCAGTCTAGAATGAGAGAAAGTATCAAAAGCTGTGGAGAGATCCAACAGCACTAGCATAGAAGGGGTACCTGCGTCCAAAGCAAGTCTTAGAGAATCGATAAGTGCCAGCAAGTACTATGGCCTGGTCTAAAACCGGACTGCGAAGAGTCCAGAATTTTATTATTTTCTAGGTAAGCTGTTGGTTGTTAATTAAGCCTTCTAGCACATTGCCCAAAAGAGGTAGCAATGATATAGGGCGATAGTTAAATAGGATATTTGGGTCTAGGTTAGTTTTCTTTAGAATCTGTAAAACATTCACCACTTTCCAATCCGAGGGAATAGCACCAGTTTCCCCCAAAAGGTTCAAAATTGATTGAATCGCTGGAGCGAGATAGCTGGCTAAAGACGCCAAAATTTTGGGAGGGAAGATATCCGACGGGTAGCCTGACTTGGCCAAACTCAAAGACCCCTGGACCTCTTCCAGTGAAAATTATTCAAACTGAGTTAGTATGGGGGTCTCACCTACTCCCATGTTGGGCTCCCTGCAGAGTGTGAGAGTGTCAGAGGAGGGATGGGAGTTGAATTTTAGATAGATCTGAGAGATTTTATCCTTGAAAAAGGTGGTAAGTGAGTCACATAGTTCCTGGGAAGCAGAGGATGGCCGCAAACAAACCTGAGGGTTGATGAAATACTGAATAATTTTAAAAATAACTTTCGGTGCGTTACCTACATGTTCAGTTTGGTTGGAAATGAAAAGATACGTGTGGGTCTGATATTACAATGATATCTAGACGACGCTAGTTTGTAAGCGTCTTTGTCCTGCAGAATTTTGGTTCTGCGTCATCTTCTCTCCAATTTTTTATATGCTGATTTTTGTGTTTTTAATTCGGTGGTAAGCCAAGGAGCAAAGTGGCGTGATTTTGTGGTACTCATGCTCCTGAGTGGTACAGTTTTATCAAAAACTCGGTAAAGTTTTCTAATGAAGTGTTTACGTCAGAAAACAGTGGAGGTAAAGCCGAATGGTCAGTCCAGGTTAGAGGCAGGGGCTTTGCACAAGTGACTACCTCGCTGTTAGTAAATAGTAAATCCAGAGAATGTTCTGCATGATGTGTGTGGCCAATTATTCGCTCTTGGAGGCCTAAAGATTCCATATCTGCCATTAGCTGCGCTACCTCAGGGTTGGCCAGATCTTCTCCATGGTATTTAAAATCACCCAGGAGCAAAAAAGTGTTAATGGCAAGTACTTCGGTGGCAATTTCTTCCATCAAGCATTGGCTAAAGCCCTTCTTTGGCCCAGGAGGGCGGTTTACAAGGCTTCCTTCCAACTTTTGGTGGCAGAGAGTGTAATTTAAAAAAAGATCTAGTTCCATTGAAACAGTGGTTGGAAGTATTGATCTATGAAACTTTGAGCTAATTTTTTTAAACTATGGCAATGCCTCCACCTATTTTCCGGTCTCTATCAAGCCTTATTAATTGATAGTTGGCAGGGAAGGCTAATGTGATGGCCGGAAGGTTGGGGTCATTCAGCCATCTCTCGGTGGTAAAACAGATATCTGAGGATTGAGAGGAAATTAAATTCCAAACTTAGATAGAGTACTTAACTAGTGATCTCACATTACATAGCAGGCTTACTATATTGGTTTTAGTGTGATTCGGGAGGGAAACGTGATATAGAGTGATGGAGGCTGCATAGTGAGATGGCTGAGTAGAGTCAGATTCATTTGTCTTTAGACTAGTTTTAGATGTGACCTGATTTATAGCATGCCCCATAGCATAAGGGGGGTCCTGTCCGCTTTGAAAGCAACATTGACGGCAGCAGACCCTCCAAGACTTTCGGGAAACTATTTGTACAAACTCGCTGGCATGTGTCGCTAGAACTAAGGGACGCTCTTACCTGATGGAGGGAGGTATAAGAATAGATAATGCGGTTTGATAGAGTGCCCTTTATGTCTGGTGACCCAGGGGTCCTGGCAACGTCCATGCACGGACGGGCGTCAGCTGCTCGGACGGGCGTCAGCTGCGCGTCCCGGCCGGCAACAACATTTATAGCCCGGGAAAGCTAGAGTGCTGCCTGTGAGTTTGAACAAGGGGCCGGAAGTGAAGTGGCCAGAGAAGCAATGCTTTCTCCGCAGCAAAAAGCCTAGGACTGCGCTAGACCGGAAAGCACTTAACACCAGTAAAAGTAGATTTAATTAAAGATAAAAATCGCCAAAGAAAAAGAACTCAAAAGATTAAATTGAGACTGTATTTATAACATTTAGAAACTCAGAGCTACCTGCACTGTGTCACGCTTCCGGGCTGGCATCTTCTTTTATTGCCGGGGAAAGCTAGAGCGCTGCCTGTGAGTTCTAATAAGGGGCCAGAGAAGCAATGCTTTCTCCGCAGCAAACAGTGTAGGTCTGCGGCAGACCGGAAAGCACTTAACACCAGTAAAAATAGATTTCATTAAAGATAAAAATCACCAAAGAAACCACAAAAAAGGTACCACAAAAGTTACATTTGTATACTAATGAGTGATTCCTTTTTTAACATAGTTTATGTGAGTTGCTGTGTGGCTATGTGTATTTGTGTGTGAGTGGGTTTCTGAGTGGCTGTTCAGGTTTGTGAGTGGGTGTATGAGTGGTTTGTATGGGTGTATAAGCAGGTGTGTGAGTAGCTGTGTGGGTGACTTAGTGGCTGTGTGAGTGGCTGTATTGGTGAGTGAGTGAGTGCATCATTGGCTGTATGGGTGAGTGAGTGGCTGTATGGGTGGGTGAGTGGGTGTGTCAGTGACTGTATGGGTGAGTGAGTGGGTGTCTGAATGGCTGTATAGGTCACTGACTGGGTGGCCCTCCAGCAAAGTGGCTAGAGCACCCCAAGAGCGGTAGCTGGCTTTCACCGAAGTTCCAAGCCTCTACATCACTCCCAACAATCTCCAGCCTGCAAGGTCCCTTTGTCCTGCACTTGCCACGGCCAAGGTTTGTTGGTAGCCAGTCCGGCCACCAACACCTTCATTCTCCACTCCATCAAGAGGGCACTCCACAGCACTTGCGACCAACATCAGAAATGACCCCGCTCCTGTGTTTTTGCATCTCCTGTCTGGTGGCATCAACTGTGTGGCAGAAACCATCTTGGCACAACCGCCCTTTGATGATGGACCAACTGAGGCACATCTTTGGTGCATTTCCCCGTAAGTCCCCCGCCTTTCCCCCCTGGTTATGGACATTTCCACATGTCCCTCCTTCTAGAGTCCCATACCAAGGTAATCGAGAAATGCCTGTTCCATTCGGGGCCTGGGACCCTGAAGACCTCGAATCTGACAGAGTAGAACCCAAATCCAGCCCCAAGTGGCACAAGAATTACAAAGGCCCATGTGCTTTCACCACCGAGCGGGACAGTCCTTGATAGACAGTCCTTTCCATCACCCGATTACCCATTTGCTTGCAATACTAAATTGTTTGATGGTGACGCAGGTTACCGGCGTGTATTCTACATTGACTGCCACGGTAAATATTTGACGGTGACGGTTTTCTATTGCATTTCTAAAACGCACTTGCCTGATCATATTGATTTGTGGTGACTAAACATATATAAAAATGCATGTTATTTTTATACATTGGTATGGGTCCCCTTATTGAGTCGTGTGCATCACGTGTTGACTGTGAGTTTATAACTGATGTCTAACACTCCCCTCTGATAAGCCTAAGGCTGCTCAACCAAACCACCACAAAAAGAGTACCTTAGGATTACTAGAGTAATCCCCTATCCACTTTTACAGAACCCCAGGACTCTTTGCAAGATATATCTTGTTTTGATATATCATGTAAAAGAGCCGGCTTCCTACAGGTGTGCACAGTCTTCACTGTGTGAACCACCCTTTACAAACAACCCACTCTCTCCTCGCACTGAAGCCCACTGAGGGACCCAAACCACTAATATACATGGCCTTCATTTGTGGATAGGCAACCCCACACAGAGGGGCAAATCATTTCTGTGCATAGTGATGACTGTGTGAAAAACCCTTCATGGACAAATTCCTACTACAAATGTTCTTTGCCTTTTATTAAACCCTTCTTGGACAGTCAAGCTACTGTAGGGAACAAACCACATCCATATGGAAAGCACGTACCACACACGGTGTAGGGTCTGTGCACAAACTTCCAAGGATAGCACAGTAGATTGAGACACTTAAATCCCATTAGGTCTTTGAATCCCCACTATAAACGATGCTTGCCCTGTGCTAAACTCTTCATGGATAGCCAACCTCTCATGGGCAACCAAGCACAGATGGTTGGGCAAGCCTCTGCTGTGCACAGTATTCACTCTGTTGCTAACCACTGATGCACAGCTCACTCCGTTTAGACAACCAAGCTCCTTTAGAAGGGCAAACTCCCACTACACATGGCCTTTGCCCTCTGCTGAACCCTTCACGGATAGCTAACATCAGTGAGCAAGCAACAGCACACTGGTGGGCAAGCTCCTGCTGCACACAGTAATTGCCCTGTGCTGAACTCTTGAAGAACATTACACTCCCTCCACACATCCAAGCCCCCTTAGGTGGCCAAACTGCTCCAACGCACAACCTACACCCTTTACCAACCCTTCATAGATAGTCAACCCCCACCAGGCCTGGTGGGCAACTAGGAGTACATGGGTGGGCAACCTTGTGCTGTGCTCTGTGTTTTCCCTGTGCAAAATCACTCATGAACTTCCCACTGCCTCCCACACCCAGGTCCCTTTAGGTAAACAAACCCCCACTACGCATGACCATTGTCATGTGTTCAACTCATCGCGGATAGCCCCTCATGGGCAAAAAACTGCTCTTGAATGGACAAGCTCCAGCTCAGCACGGTCTACTCCTGGTGCATAAACCCTCATGAGGAGCCCACTCCCTCCAGACACCCAAGCCCCCTTAGGTGGACAAACGCCCACTATGCACTGCTTTTGCCCTATGCTGAAACCTTTGCAAACAGCCAACCCCCTTAGGAAACTGACTGCAGATGCGCATAGCATTCGCCCTGTGCACAACTCGTCATGAACAGACCACTCCCTTCAAATACCCAAGCCACCTTACAAGGCTGAACCCCCCACTATGCAAAACATCACCCTGTCCCGAACCCTTCATGGACAGCAAGTTAGATGGGCGTCACGCGCTGCGGAAGTCCTCAGTGGTTTTTGAAGCGCCTCCTGGCGCGAAGGGTGACGTCAGCGGCAGCCGCGCCACAAAGAGTGCTGGTAGTCCTGGCCCCCTGGTCTCAGCAAGGAGCAGATGTGGCAAGTTAGACGGGCGTCGCCAAGCCCCTGTGGGCAACCAACATAAAAGAGATGTGAAAGCAGAAGGTCTGGCTGAAATGATTAAATCTGTCTTTCATCATGTGAACTTGGCCACTACAGCCAGGAGATTGGATCCTGGGGAAGAAGCATGTCGGAAAAGCTGCCTTGAGGAACAATGGAAAGGACCATATCAAGTAGTGCATGTGACTAACACTGCTATGAAGTGTGCCGGAGTCCTGCAGTGGATCCACACTACTCACACAAGACGAGTGAAGATGGCAGATGAAGAGTTGGTGACAATAACCACTAATCCATAAAATCAAGCTCAAGTTTGCAGCGCAGATCCAGGAAATTTTGAAACTGGTGAAGTTATTGATGAAAGTGGAAGTGAAGATCCTGGAGAAGATACCATTGGCCATTTTCTATTTAAGGATCAGAGCGAAAAACTGCTACAAAGTTATGGACACCGGAAAGAAGAGCTAGTCTCTGATTGTTAGAAATGGGGGTCTCTAGTTGGTAGAGGTAGGTACCTTGTCCAAATAGGGACCCTTGCTTCTAGTCAGGGTAAGGGGGATACACTCCTGAAATAACCCCTGCTCACCCCCTTGGTAGCTTTGAACGAGCAGACAGGCTTATCTCAGAGGCAGTGTGTAAAGCATTTGTGAACACATACAGTAATCCAGTGAATACACTACAAATGGACACCACACCAGTTTAGAAAAAATAAGTAATCTTTATCTAAACCAAAACAAGACCAAACGACAAAAATACACAATACAGTCATAAAATATGACTTTCAGATGGTAGAAATCGTTCAGTTCAAAGCAAATTGCAGATGCAACACTTTTCTCCCAAAGTACCTGGGATGCGTCATGCAAACAAACAAAACGGGCTGCAGGGAAGGTGATGTATCAGTTCCTTACACTCAGGGACGGTGATGCGTCGTTTCCTTTGCTTCGGGGGAGCTGATGCATCGGTTCCTTTACCGAAGAGGAGGTGATGCGTCTGTTTCTTGCTGCGTGGGGAGGTGATGCATCGGTTCCTTACTGCGTCCCCCAACGATGCGACAAACTTGGTGCCTCAATGCGATGCGACGATCCTGGACAATGCTTGAACTCATGCAGCCGCACAGCAAGCCTTGCGTTGAACTCGGTGCGATGATCTCGGACTTCAGAGATTGGCGCCCTCGATGCGGCGTGATGTGATTTCTCGAGCTGCGACGGTTTCTTCGGTGATGCGTCGGAAACAGGTGCGGATGCATCTCGCTTCTTTGAACTTGCGTGTTTTTTTCAGCTCCTAGCAGAAAACAGTCTCTAAAGGTCCAGAACAGCAGCAAGCACCTCTATGCAGGTTAGAATTCCCAGCAAGGAAATTCAGGGGAGCTGGTGGTGACGTATTTGTGTCCCTGAGACTTCATAACAGGAGGCAAGCTCAGTTTCAAGCCCTTGGAGATCTTCTTTCAAGCAGGTGACAAGGCAAACAGCAAAATCCTTTTCTCCTTTCCTTGGCAGCAACAGCCACTGCAGGCCAACCCCAGACAGCAAACCGCACAGGGGCAGTATTCCTCCTCAGCTTCTCCAGCTCTTCTCCTTGGCAAAGGTTCCTCTTGAGTCCCAGAAGTGATCTAAAAGTCTGGGCCCCTCTTTTTATACACAAAAATCATTTGTTCTCTGAAGGCAGAGAGTGTCTGTACCCAGCGAAAACCAGTTCTGTCCTCACTGGTGCAGCTTCCCGGCAGGAGGTGGAGACAACATTGTGGAAGGCAGACCAGGCCGATTCAGGTGAAAGGAAATTTCCACCCCCTACTCTGAATGCAGCCCAGGTCTATTTAGCCCAACCCTGACTCATCAGACTGCTGGAGCCACTGCCCCTTTCCAGCCCTTGTCATCCAAAAGCCAAACATGCAATACACAAACATAGCAGAGGCACACTGGATGGTTAGGGAAAAAAATACCTACTTTCTAAAAGTGGTATTTTCAAACACAGAATGTAAAAATCACCCTCACTAAAAGATGCATCTTACCATTCTGAGTTCAGGCGTACTAAACTTTACTTTCCTACATTGTTCCCAGGGCCAGTTATGTTTATAAGATGTTATAAACAAACTCCCCATTCTGTCCTATGGGAACAGGTAGCCTTGCAATAGTAAAAAATGAAATTGGCAGTATTTCACTATCAGGACATGCCACACACATCAGGGTATGTCCCACCTTTCACATACAATGCACCCTGCCCACAAGAGGGCCTTGGGCCTACCTTAGGGGTGACTAATATGTAGAAAAGGGAAGGTTTAGGGACTGGCAAGTGTGTGCACTTGCCAAGTCGACATGGCAGTACTAGACTGCACACAGGCTCCGCAATGGCAGGCCAGAGTTACATTTTACAGGCTGCTTCTGTGGGTGGCACAATCAGTGCTGCAGTCCACTAGCATCATTTGATTTACAGGTCCTGGGCACCCACAGTGCACTGTACTAGGGTCTGACAAGTAAATCAAATATGCCAATCATGGAATCACTAATCCATAACAACAATTTGCAGAGGGAGCACTTGCACTTTGGCACTGAACAGCTGTGGCAAAGTGCCCACAGCATCTAGTCCAGCAAAACGGAGTCCAACACACAGCAAAAACACAGGAGGCAAAAGCAAAAAATGCAGGGGAGACCCACGCCAATGGTGCCAGGTCTAACACGGATCCATCTAAAAGCTTCAGCTGAAAATGCTAGTCTCAAGAACCCCAAGGGGAAAAAAGTATTTCACAATGAGTTGAGTTGCTGATGCGGATCAAAGTGCAAGTTTGTTTGTGAGTCAAGAAGATTCAGCAGCAGGGCATGAGTTAAGATACAAGAGCTGTATCTCATATGATAGTGAATAAAACCTATAGGAAAAAACACTGGGAAAATGAGATATTAGAATAAATCAGAGAAGATCCAGAATTAGTGGGACCTGAATCAGAGAATAGGGAGAGTGAATCGCTTGTTGCTAAAAGATCAACAAGAAGGAGAATCCCAAAGAGAAAGTACGCACCACCTGAATGAGCATATCTGGAATCTGTGTCTGAAGAAGAAGAGCCAGATACAGAGATCAACAGTCTCTTCATAAACTGTTGCCACTCCATCTTTTAGAATAATCTAGAAAAAGAAGGGCCACCTTGAACTTTTTCAAATCCTGATAGTGGTATATAATTTTAAACTTTGCAATAAAGTATCCATATGAAGGTTTGAGAAAATTAACGGAGAGATAAGTTGAATTTAAAGTCTGATTTTGTTTTTCATAATCGTTTAAAAAAAGAGAGAAGAAAAGATGTATTATTGCTTTGAAAAAAATGACTTTTTTTAGACTGATTTTTGTACGTTCTTTAATATTTGTTTTTGATCTCAATAGAAATGGCTTACAGAAGAAACTGTAAAATTGTTTAATAATGGTGATATCAAAAATTTTACTTGGTCTGCTATTGTCTGCTATTGTGCCTTATTTCTCCAGTAAGCTATGACTCCACAGAGGTTGAACTAACTACAATACATAAAGAATTTAGCTTAATACTCTGACTTGTTGAGTAGGATTAGTTAGTGGATTTAAGGACAATATCTATACAAAAACACAAGTGAATATCTGGATATTATGGGGTTAATAATTGTATGATGTGCACTTTACCTTCTTCTCCAGGTGAAGGATCTACATATCTACAGCTACCAATTGCCAATAGATTGCCCTGATATATTTTAGTTAGTATATTTGATAAGCAAGTGTTTCCATTGACATACTTGTTGGATTCCAAAATTTAGCTAGAAGATCTTCCTGTTTTCTGAAGATGCTGGAAATAGGGTGAAAAAAATATTTGAATACTGTTGCACAAACTAACTCTAAGACTAAATAAACTAAAAAGGAGCATTTGTGCAGCTTGAGTAAAGAAGAGTGTGAATTTGTAAAAGAATTATCAGTCACATGTATGAATGCAAAATGTAGCAAGTTCCTAATTGTGACGTTTTGCGACTTGCGATTAGGAACTCGCAAAATGGTATGTACGTACCCATGGCATCCCAATTTCACGACTCAGTATCAAGTCACATCACAAAATAGGGAATCAAAATTTAGGATTCCCTATCCACCTGCAAATTCCTATCACAATTTTCAATTGTCATAACGTCGTTATTTGAGACTGGGGTCGCTATTTGCGACTGGTTCAGAAAAAATTGCATTTCTGCTTGCTGGGTCAGGGGAAGGAACCCATTCACAGGAACTGTTGCCCAGGAGATGCCAGGAGAGCAGGCAGAGTGTGGGGTTGGGTACTGCAGCACATCCAAAGTGATATGAGGTGCCCCAAAAGCACCCAAACATGGCCAGCCAATAGGCAGAGAAGGAGGTAAGGCAGAGAAATTGGAAACTAAAGTTCTGGGAGAAAGAATATGAAATAATGACAGGAGAATGCAGCAACAATCCTGACCAGCTCTTTGGCCATACCTCCATGACTGTTCGAGTCCCACAAGCGTAAAATCTGGAAAGACATGCAGCAGAAGATTGATGGTGTGGGAGTGGCAGAACACTTGGTGGAGGGAATCGAGAAGAGGTGGTATGATCTCTGGTCCCGCACAAAGGAAAGGGTGGCAACACGCTTGCAGGACTCTCGTGCTACAGGAGGTGGCCCCTCAACTGTTCCTCCACCCTCAAGAACCGAGTCAATGGTGGAGACAACTCTGGAGCCAGAGGGTGTAGCAGGATTTGGAACCCTGGACATGTTTGCCTCTCTACCATCACCAACTTTTCCCCCTTTACACCTGGTGTCCACATGCATGTGATATAACCTCAAACAGACATATCTGGGGGATACATTTACATGTTGAGAAACTCACACATGGTGCATGATGGGAAATGTAGTCACAGACATGAACAGTGTAGTCAGTGTCAGAAATTTGTAAAATATTGTTGCATGAGCAATAAGATTGTGTAACACACATAACTTTTTATTGATATCCCCATTATCCAATCAGATACACCTGTGGATGTGACTGTAGGGCCAACAGAGGAGGGAGAAGACCAGTGCCAGATGAAGAAAGACCAGATAGAAGAGGCTGAGAGTATGCCTTCCACATCACATGGCCAGTCTAGCACTGTGCCCATCTCCCCACAGCCAGTTGCAGTAGAGGCTCAGCATACCAGTCAGCCATCCACTCCAAGCCACCATCCAGTCAGCAGGTCCCAACAGCAGCGCTCCCCTCTGCATGGGTGTAGGCATCATCAAACAAGGCAGGCATCTGGGTCCCAGGTGAATTAAGACCAACATGCGTTGTATGGTGGGCTGGAAGAAGTGAAGCTGCAGGTTCAGCGCCTACAGCAAAAACAAATGTGGGTGATCAACCAGAAACTGACAGTGGGCTTCAGCACATTGTCTAGACAGTC
Source organism: Calotriton arnoldi (assembly GCA_963921515.1). Lineage (NCBI taxonomy): Eukaryota > Metazoa > Chordata > Amphibia > Caudata > Salamandridae > Calotriton > Calotriton arnoldi. The sequence goes on from CAWUFW010002888.1 coordinate 1,904,888, forward strand.
AGCATAATCAGGCTCACATGGACAGCAAAATGGACGCACTAACAGGTGCCATTACTACACTCTGAGCCTTGCCCAGATCACAGCAGCAGTAGCTATCCAGACTGCCCACATTGCCAGAGGGGTAGGTGCTGACCCTCCAAACAGCAAGGTTTCAAGCATCAGCATCGGATCTGCATCAGCTGCCCATGTGCTGCACTCCAGCACCTCTACATGGTACCAGCCCACCTTCTGGATGCACTTCCAAGAAAAGATTGATGGGTGCAAGCTCAGGGAGTAGTTATTTCTGTTCTTTCCTTCAATTGGTGGTGATGTAACCGACCCTCATGTTCAGGGAATGTTTTTTTTAATTGTGACGTCTAGGTTATCTATCAATGTTTGTACAACCTGTTTTTAAAGGCTGCTGTGCTTTGAGCAGTCATTTACTTAATGTGGCATTTATTAACAGTACTGTGTATATGGACATGTCTTACTGTGTAAAGTAATGTCTGGCTATGTGATCCCTGCACTTTCTCCCCTCCGCTGCTCTGCTTGCCTCGGTTGGCTGCTGGGTCGGTGCGCCAGGCTCCTCATCCTCTTAGTCTATTCCAGACACTTCAATGTGTCGGCCTCTCCTGCAGGCACTGTTGTGGAGTATGGCACGGGTACCCACTAGCTCGCAAACAGTCCCGGGCGCATACAGCAAGGCACCCCCACTCTTGTGCAGGCACCTAAAGCGGGATTTGAGGAGCCCGAATGTCCGCTCAATCACCGACCTGGTGCTGCTATGTGTTGTGTTATATCTCCTTCTATGTTGGCTGTTGGAAGACAAGAAGAGTTTGAGGATCCAAGGCCTCAGGGCATACGCACTGTCACCTGACAAAACAAATATCTGCGTAAGCCAACATACAAAGAGAGTCAAATGGGCAATTACGTATATGTGTTAACATTACTTTCCAGTACCTAGTAGGTAATCTTCATCAAACTCCCCTCTTTCCAATCGTTGAAAAGTCCTGCTGTGCCTGAACATGTATGAGACATGTGTGCTCCCTGGATATTGTGCTACAATATCTGTGATGATATTGTGTGCATTGCAGCCATCTTAGATGTTCAGGGAAAGGTTGTTCTTTCGGTTCCTGAATATATATTCCAGATGGGATGGGGAACATATGGGCACATGGGTCCCATCAATACACACTGTGACCTGTGCAAAACCGGCTATCCGATAGAATTGCATTTTTGTGGTTTGCATTGACACATTGTTTCTGGGCAGGTAAATGTGTTGTTGTATGTAGACGAGCATTGCATCTAGGAAAGTGCAAAATGAATGCGAAAGCGCACTCTGCGACACCCCTCCAGCCACTGCTATCACATTTTGTTAACTACCACTGGCCAATAGGTGGAGGGGGGGAATGAACCACATAGGTCTAAACCGCCCTGCACAGTGATCCTGCATGCAACTCTACAGAGAGATGCATGCAGTAGCACTGCGCAGGATGGTTTAAAGCCAAGCTTAAACCCCTGTTCTACATTTCTCCATACCATGATGCAAAAAAAAAGCATATTTAAGTTATAGGCCTAAAGACTGTACCTATAACCAAGTTCCATCTGGAGCAAAGGGTGCTCACTTCCGAAGATGGGTGAGTGCTTCCACTCACTAATAACACACTATCCAGGAAGGCCTGAAGTATAAAGCCTCCATATATTTCTTTGGTCTTGATAAAGGCCATAGACTCGTAGGGGCTGTTCCAGGCCGAAACATGTCGACCCGACCGCTTGGTGTGGTGGACCATTGACTCATCCACTAAACACTGCTTTGTTTTTAGACTTGTCCCTATCCTACTTCTTTCCCCCAATATTCACATAAAGGATAGGAGTTAATTTTAATCCACTCACCACTGTCAACATCCAGACAGTCTCCCTCCTGGTGAAGGTTTTGATGTCACTTGTAGAACGGGATGCTCAAGTGACAAGACCCGATGATGACACTATCCACCGAACCACACTAAGTGGAGATTACATACACCGCAGTCTGTGAACATGTGGTTGAGGGTCTCCGAGACAAAAAGTTCTGAGACTCTGGTATTGAGACTTATGTGGTTCATTCCCCCCTTTCTGATAAATAAACAGTACCTCTTGGAAGCTGAATGAACCTCTGCTTCTTCCTCCCTCCACTTTTTTGATCTGTACAATAGGTGGAGGGAGCACAAAACCTGGACATGGGTCGGAACTGCATTGCTGTGCTGCATACTACTCTCAAGGTGAGGCTTTAAGAGACTATTAGCTCTAAAATGAGATTGCTACTCAGCTTCTATTGTTCATAGATATCTTCCTCTGTCTTCTCAAACATGGTCACCCTGACTCAGAATATCCTCTCCTGTCTCCGCCTCTTCTGCTGAGCGGCCAGTATGCACATCCGCTTCACTATCACATACAGGGTGCCATTGTGGAAGACCCTGATGCATTTTGGGGCTGCTTTTATACTTTAGAGCCTGTTGCAACCTGTATTGAATTGATTGTAAATTGCATGTGCAAACGGGGCATTTTGTGACTCGTTCATACATGCCATTTGCGACTCGCTATTACGTATTTCCTAATTGCGACTCGCTGAATCCGACCGCTAAAAAAAGCGAGTCGCAATTCTACCGACTCACTATTTTCAGTTTGTGAATGCTTGTCGCACATCGCATATGGCCCTTTTTGCATTCTCGAAGCGATTTGCGACTGATTTGTGAATCGCAAATTGTTCGTACATGGTTGCCCTTAATGAGGAGAGTGAAGATTTTCAGAGATTGCAAGGATAAAAAGAAAACCAGAGTACAGATTAAGACTGAGAAATAATTCAGGTTTTCAAATTTGCATTCAAGGTTGAGAAAAAAGAATGAGAGAAAGGGTGAATGTGTATGGTGCATCATGAATCTAAAGGAGGTGAATTTGTGAGAAATAGTGAGTGTAAAAGGAGTTATGTGTTCAATGCTGATTTGTTGATTGGTGAAGAACCAATACTGAGAGGATTATTATGTGTGTGGTAAGACTGCTTATTTCAACCTGCCTTGTAATTGGGTGGGTTCTTGCCAGTTGGCGTTGGTGTTTCCTAGAGTATATCATGTGAATGAGATGAATGATGCTGTTCATTTGAGGAGAGTGAAATGTGATTTTGGACAGATAGTACTAGATGTATTAGGAGCTATGATTCCATCTATTGAAGCAGCTATGAATGATGTGAAAATTAGAAGATTATCTATACTTGTGGGTGGGATTACTTCTAATACAGAAGGCCCATTAGCACAGATTAATACAGAGCTAATTGTTATGCATGCAATGATTATGCAAAATTGTCTAGTGCTAGATATCCTTCCTGTGAAGAAATGTGGTGTTTGCAGAGTTTTGAGGGTAAGAGTGTTGTACCTTCTTTCCCCAAAACAGTAGGGTTATTAATGCATATGTATTAAATATAACTAAAAGTTCTTCCAAAGCTCAGATTTTGAAGGGTATGGCTTGTGGCAAGTAGTAGGTTCCATGGTTGGTGAGATAGGAAAGTGTTCTAGTAAGGTTGGTAAGTGGATTGATAGATTGGGAGGAGATATGATTAGAACTATACTAACCCCTGTAATTATTGTGTTGATTTGTAGAATTGTCCTGTTTCTCTTGTTCAAATTTTCTGAACTAATATTCTCTAAATTGTGGGTGTAAAGAGAAAAGGAGATCATCTAAGAAGAAATGGGATGAGTCTGAAATGTATGATACTAGAGAGTGTTTAATCAACTGAAGCTGTTGGAGGAATCAAATCACAAGAGACAAAACGTGATGCAGAATGCATCATAACAAATTGTGGGTTTTAGTGATTAAGAATAATCAAAGGGCAGAGTTTGGGAGAGTTTTCGTGCATTATCAACATTGTGCAAATTGTGGAGCTACACTTGAATTTTCACGTATACACTTATTTGATGCTATTGCCTTTTGAATTAATTCACTATGAAATGTTAATGTGCCTTTTTCTGGCCTATGCTAATTAGGCCTCAACACCATTTGTTCAAAATGGACGTCTCACGCTGCACGTTCACTGTTTATTATTTCTGCAGCGCAAAGTCATATTTGTTTATTTTCGTTGCCTTTGTTCTTGCTGTTTTTGAAGAAAACTTTCCTACATGGGCTCAGTAATGTTGTGAGCATTCAAGGTCTCTTCTGATAGCTCACTGTGTTGTATTCATTCACAATAGTTTAATGCTGCTTTGTAAGTAGTTTATCCTACCTTCTCCGGATGACATAGAAGGATTTATTCAATTTTTATGTATTAGACTAGAGCTTAGATAGTAAGCAATATGATGTTTAAAAAAAAACATACTCTGATTTGTTGAAATTATAATCTATTTTCGCACACCATGAAGATTCTGCATTTCATTCTGTCATAAGAGAACATCCCCTATACAAACCCTTGATTTTGGAGGTGAGACAGAACTTTCCGAAAACTTTCTGATGCTACTGGAGATGTTGTCTGATTCACTGGGCGACAGCTGAGAGTGATACGCTACAGAAAGAAGAAGCAAGAGGTTCTCTCGTAAATACCCTAGGCCCGATTCAAATAAGTAAACTGAGACGAAAGTCTAACTTTACGACTTTTGGTATTCACAAAGGGCATTTACGAGTAGTAAAGTTAGCCTTTTGTCTCAGTTTAACTTATGTTTTGGTCTTAAGTTTAACTGAGACCAAAAGTCTAGTCTCAGTTAAACTTAAGACCAAAACCTAAGTTAAACTGAGAAAAAAGTCTAACTTTACTATTTGTAAACTTTAGTCTCTGTTTACCTTTGTGAATCAGGCCCCCTATTTCTATTGAATGGGGCATCATCCTACATCAACTCCAAGAAGGAGCCAAAGATGGTTTGCAACCTCCCCGAATACCCAAATCATGTCATAACCACACAAATGCTGTTATAGTGTATTTGGCATTATCATACTGCTTGCCCCTATATTACCTTTATTGACCTTTATCTTTCCAAATTTTGCTGCTACCCCACAGAACCAAATACTTCCCATCATGAAAATGCTGGTCAACAGGTACCCCTCTCTTCCTGTGCCACATTGACAGATATGCTTTTCTCCACTGATTCCTATACTAAATATGTTAATTGGACAAGTTAATTTTTGTTCAAATCGATTACCTGTCTTCAGGGATGTTTCAGACCATTATGAGATCTGGATCATACCTCTCTTGAGCGAGTTTCAGTCACCACTCCTCCCTTTACAGAATATTGTAATTTAGTGGCTCGCTACTTCTCTGAAAAGATGGATATTATGTATGCTTCCTTCCCTGAATCAAGCAGGAATTTTAAATTCACCCCTCTGAGGGTTTTTCCAACCTCAAAGCTTTAGCTGTTCTGGCGACTCATAGTCTTCTCTCCAAAGTGAAATCTGGCTCTCCTCTTGATCCCATCTCACCGACCATGCTGTTACGTGGGGAGGATGCTATTGCCCCCATGCTCTGTAATTTACCGAACCTTTCCTTTGCCTCTGGGCCAGTCCCTCTGGACTGGAAACATGCAATGGTGGTTCCTTTACTAAAGAAGCCTTCACAAGACCCTACTGTCCCAGAAAATTTTAGACCGATCTCACTACTTCCATTTTCCGCTAAGGTGGCTGAAAAATATTTCAACTTCCAGCTCCCAGCTGACGAAGTTTATTGAAGAAAATAATCTTCTTCATGAGACCCAATAAGGGTTTAGCACGAAATCCACTCTTCTTCTAGCCTCTGAATCCCTTAGATTATCTGCTGATGGGGGCAAGACCGCAGCCCTGATTTTACTAGATTTGAGTGCTACATTCAATACCATACCCCATGGCCTCTTGCTTGAACAATTTTGGGGCCTTCAGGTGAGGGGCTGCGCACTTGATTGGATTACAAACTTTCTCCAGGACCGTACCTTTCAGGTCTTCCAGCAGTCCTTCACGTCTGAGACTCACCCCCTGCAGCAAGCAGTGCCTCAGGGTTCGGCTTTGAGCCCGACCCTATTTATTGTTTACATGCGCTCCCTGTCAGATATAGTTGAGTGTCACAGGGTGAAGATGGTATCTTATGCTGAAAATACTCAGCTGATTATCACCCTGACACAGGATAAAGGTGATGGAGCAAGGACTCGTAAATGAGACTTGCTCGAAAGTCATCCTCTCGTTTAACTCACTAATGAATTACTAAAAATGTGTTTGTGACTAATAATTCGCATTTCAGAAGAGACACGCGGGAAAATGAAGCTTGCCTATGTGTTCGATAACACTAACAATATGAACGAAGGACTAATCGCGCTCTAACAGGGAATTTTTACTGCACATGCGTCAACTGCATCTACGTAGTATGACGTTCTATGCTTGGAGGGAAAATCTTGCGCTTGAGCAAAAGGCATTAAAATGGCAGCTTGAAAGTTCACATGCATGGCACCTGCTTGGCTAAGTAGAAAATGCGTTTTTATACTAACTCAAATGCAGAAAGGGTATTAATAATTAAAGTGGGTTAGAGTAGAGATTGGTGGTATACAGTGAAACCATTTATTTTTTAAAATAACATTTCTTCTTTTGACTTTATTATTAGTGCGCATTTGGGCCTTCCTCACTTGTCTGAACTGTGCTGACTGACGTGAGCTCGCGCATGCTCACCCAAGAATGAACCAGGAAGGATGAGTCAGGATTTGTCAACCTTCCAAGGACGAGAAAGTTGTACCCTGTGAACATGAGGGTGAAGAGTTCATATGAAGAAGCCTTATTCACAAGATTGAAACAAAATGTATCAGTAATGTTGGGAGATGTATGGGAAAGGAAATAGTCTAATAAAGTTTAAGGGGATGGGTTTACGAACAATGGCTACAATGAAATAAGTGAAATGTAAGCATGGTGTGATGATCATCCCCCTTGCCTGACCAATCAGAGTTAGTATTTTAGTGATATTGAAACATTAATGGGTTGTACATGAATATTGAGAAGGTATAACTGAGGTAGTTTTAGTTAGTTAGATTAGAGCGAGAGCGGAGCAAGAAGACGAGCAGAAGCGGTCGGAGATGTCGTCATTGAAAGCTCGGGATGCTGTCAGTGCTGTGGGTGGTGCTGAGAAGCTAAGAGATGCTGATGAAGAATCGAATGCAGAAACTTCCATCTTAATTAATTGGGTTAGAAAGAAGATCGTGGAAGAATCTCGAGGAGGAAGAGAGTGTCAGAGAGGGGTGCTACGGAGTCGTCGGTATCTTAGAGAGGTTAAGTATCCTGTCCTGATTCCTGTCCTGAAACCTTTGTCTCCTGATCTATCCTGGGGGACCCTTACCAGCCCTTTAGCCAGGGGGTTGGTCTTCACACCATTCTTGGTCATTATAAATTTGTTGTATTGATAGATGTTCTTCTCTCTATGTCCTCTTCTTTCTGAGCATAATTATTGTGTGAGTTTGAAATATTTTGCTTATTGATTATTGATTGAATTGGCACTCTTGAGAATGAGGGTGTTTGTACTGAAACTTTGAGATGGTTCACATTCAACTAATTTAGATAAAGGTTTTAAAACTTCCTGAGTCTGTGCTTATTTTATCTTTAATTAAAAGAATGTTTAATAAGTTAATGTTAGTTATCACCATCAACTAGTTCAACTAATGGTCCATTGACCGGAGGAAAGAACTTTTTGATCAGTGAAAGATTAGTTAGGAATGAGCAATAACTACATTTTGAAACTTATGAAATCTATAAACTAAACCCCAACGGTCTACTTGGAATTTGTGAAAGAGTTATATGGGCCCAGGTGAGTATATGGTAGTAGAGTATCTGTTGTTAGTACACCGCTGGATCAGTTTTATGGTAGCAGAGTTATGGTTATTATTGACTAGTTTGGTGATAAGTATAGATTATTAATTATTGATTTATGTTTTAACAAAAGAGTTAGCGTCCTTGTTTTATGTTGTCTGGAAAATTCCCGGGGAATGAATAGCGGGTGGCGATAGAAACCACACTGCAGTGAGGTTACTCGTCTGTTGGAATAGCACTGAGAAGCTACGCAGGGCTGGCAGTGTTAAATTAGGGACTATTTCATATAAAAGTACAGTGCGAATGATAGCAAAAGGGGTTCGCAGGTGAAACTTTGGTCTCATTTCCCAATACGGGTGACACCGGCGGAATAGCAGGTTCTCTGGGGCTTGAATAAAGAGTAAGCGGAAGGGTTTTACTCGCAGTGTATGAAGAGTAAGCGGAAGGTTTTACTCGCAGTGGAAAGAAATAATCTATCCTTTTGATTAGTGGAACAGACAGAGTAGCAAATGTTTTTATGTCGTTAATAACCAAGAATTTTAATGAAAAGTATTGAGAAATAAGTTTTCGTATTACCTTGTGAAGGGAGGGTCAGTCGCTGGAGTTGTACTGACGTCACAGTGAGCCGCGCTGGGATTGGTAGAAACAGCAGGCGTGTGACAGAAGCAGCCTTGTAAAGGAGGGGTCAGTAGTAAGGAGCAGAACTGACGTCAGAAAAAGGCCGCGCTGGCATTGGTCAGACCACGAGCGTGAGCCTGATTTTATTGGATAGCTGGTTAGAAGCTGCGCTAGGATTGGTGGAAAGAGAGATTGTATGCGGGATTTTGATTTGACTGTTAGTGCAAGGCGTACCGGTAGGAGATTTCAAGGGTTCGCAGAATACAATTTTATACATCGATCGTCGAGAATGTATGGAGAAAAGAGAAAAATGTAATTTATAAAGAAAATTAAGAATTTCTTTAGGAAGGATAAGCCTGTGCTGACTAGAGAAGGAATTCCTATTCCGCCACCGAAAACGCCAGCATCTTTTATGATGATGGAAAGAGGATATCATACTTGCGTGTGGTTGGAAAACTGGATAGAATATACGAAGGATGATGGAGTGTTAGCATTTCCTAAAAATGGTACGTTTAATGGGAGAATTCTTCAGAATTTGAGATTGAAAATGAATGATTTAGAACCTAGACCTAGATTAACTTAATATGAGGCTGTGGAAGAATGGGAGACTGAGTCATATGAACGAGAGAAATCCAGAGGTGGGAGATATAGAGGATTTTTCCCCAGACATTTGCATGAGTCACGCGAAGGGCAGATGAAACAGTGGAGGAGAGCTATGGTATTTGAAGGCTTATATCCAGTGTTAATGGCTGAGGAACAGTCTGGAGGAAAGTGTAAAGAGAAAACGAAACATTTGAATACAACAGGATATGGTGAATCAGACGATGAGTTGTTAGAGGATATTTTAATTAAAAGTCCACCACCGTATCAAGAAACAACTAGTAAGGTTACCCCAAGTGCACCAGTAATGGGAATGACTTTAACCCCACAGATTTTACATGATACATCATACAATAGAGTGTTACAAGATAATGAGAAAGATGTTTTAAACAAAACTAGAGAAGAACTAGTTCAGAAGATAAGTCAATTAAATTTAAATGCTGAAGCTTTGACAGTACCTGTGACCATTGGTCCGGTAATCCCATTGTATGGAGATAAAAAGATTTGCCAGAACCCACAACCTGTGACAATCCCATTAATTAGTCCTAGAAAAGAAGTAATAATTACCGACGATCAGACTAGCGAAAGTGAGTCAATTATTTCATTAATGGATCTCCCAAATGTGGAATCTGCAACTGAAACTCCGAAGAAAAATACACCTATGAATTTGAGAGAAAAGAGATCTTTAATACCTATAGGAACTGGATGTGCAACCGTAGTTACCCCTGAAGAAATAGAAAGATGGGCACAGGAAATAGATAATTGAAACCCACCACCAAAATTTTTAGACATTAGCCGATTGAAAGTGGAATTGGAAGAGATGATAACAGGATGTGTGGGCATAGAAAGGTTGAATGCTTATAATGATGAGGAGTTGTTATATTTATGTAAGAGTATAACCAGAAGAGCCAGAGTATTTCATGAAATATTGACTGAAGTTGCTTCAGAGTTTGGAATAGACATAGGGAAATCAAAGTTGTACAGAAACCGTATCGAGTGGATTTTACTGATAAAGATTTGGAGAGTGTGAACGCTTCTGGGAAAAGATTACAGATAAAAGAATTGATGAGCATTTTGCGAAAATGGGGAGACATTGATAAATGGAGAATGAGATGGATAAGAAAGAAAGAGGAAGTACAAGCGAGAGAAGCAGCAGCTGCATTTCCAGTAAGAGAATCAAACACAGTTGAGAAATTGTGTCCAATGAGAGAGGTTCCCGGAGGTGGATATGTTCATGTTCCTTGGAGTAGTCAAGATATTTTGTCATTTACAAATGATTTTCCAAAGTTAAGAGAAAAACCAGTTGAATGGTATAAACAGGTAGAACGATTTGTGAAGGTTTCAAAGGTTTTGCTGAAGGATTCGGATGGTTTATTTGATATTGTGGTGCCTGCTGATTTATGTACGGAATGTAAAATTACAATTGATTGGCCTAGTGAGGAGTATGCTAGAGACTCGAAGACAGGAGCACCTTCAGAGGAGGTGATGAAGAAATATCACCAAGTAATTACTTACTTGAAAGGGAAGATTCCTCCTAAAGAAACAGATTGGGTAAACATAGATAGAACAACTCAAGAACCAAATGAATCTGTACATGCATATTATGAAAGGTTATTACAGGTGTTTAAGCAGTATAGTGGTTTTGAGAATATTGGTGACAAGGGTATGGGACATTTTGTGTATCGATTTGTATATGGCTTGAAACCAGAAATTAGTCAGATGATACAACAACACATGTTGTGTTGGCAAAGCAAGACAGTGGATGAAATTTTAAAATATGCGAAATATTGCGGAGATGATATTGAGGCCAGGCGTAGAAAGTTAAAAGAGAAAATGATATGGGCACAAGTAAAATTGGCAGAGCAGCAAGAGGAGAAAACAAATGCCCAAAATAATAATCAAATGAAAGAGCAAGGTCAGAATGATCAAGTGGCGAGTGGTAATAAACACAGGGGACGAATGGACAGAGAAGAAGCGAAAAAGAAGTTTCCTTGTCATGCGTGCGGAAAGCTTGGACATTGGAAGAACGAGTGTAAGAGTATTCAGAATAATAAAAGTAATAATGGGCCAAATCAAAATTTAATCCCACAGATGCAGAATGAAGTACTTATGAATCAGCAGCAGCAGGTAGTTACTCCACAATATCAGGTGCCACCAGCTCCTATGCCAAATTTTGTGAACCACCAAGGTTTCAGTGCGAACACCAGATTTCAAGGAGAAAGTGGTAAGAATAATAGAACAATTACACAATATTTGTTGCAGAACGATGAGGAAAGTTCAAATTATTCGCAATGACGGTGCCTGAGGGGGGAGGAAGAGGAGTGCGTGCTTGGCGCATCCTTGCCGGTAGATCAGTCAGGTCCATTTGTTGATGGGAAAGTAGAAGGTAAAGACATCACTTTTCTATTGGATACTGGTGCTACCCGGTCTACTGTGAGAACAGCAGACATCCCAAACCTACCCCTCTCGGGAGAGTCAATCCAAGTTGTAGGAGTGTCTAACCAACAGATTAGAACCCCAATCACAAAACCAATGGAGGTGCACATTGGAAATTTTAAAGAAATGCATCGGTTTGTAGTTTGCGATTCCAGTCCTGTAAATCTGTTGTGAAGAGATCTATTGTGCAAAATGAACTGCACGATCTATTGTACACCAGATGGTGTCACTTTCCAAACCCCTGATGAAGATGTAATATACAAGATGATGTTAGCTAAACAAGGAACAGAAGTAGCTGAGATGTTTTCATTAATGACTGAAAAAGAATTGCCAGAAGAATTGAGAGCCACAGTTAATCCAGAAGTGTGGGATTTTACAGGAAAGGAGATTGAATTAATGACAAATGTAGATCCAGTTAAAGTGACAGTGAAAGAAGGTGCAGTTTATCCAAACACCCGACAGTACAAGATGAGTCCAGAAGTAAAAGCAGGAATTATTCCAGAAATCGAACGAATGGTTAAACAAGGCATTTTAAAGGAAGTGATGGGTAGTCCTTGTAATTCGCCAATAATGGGACTGAAAAAGCCTAGCGGAAAATATAGGATAGTGCAGGATTTGCGAAAAATCAATAATATTGTAGTGCCATGTTGCCCAATAGTGCCAAATCCAGCCGTGATCCTTTATCAGATACCTTGGAATGCAGGCTGGTTCACAGTGATTGATTTATGTCAAGCATTCTTTTCTATTCCTTTGCACCCAGATAGTCAGTATTTGTTTACATTTAAGTTTGAGGATCATATTTATGCATGGTGCAGAGTTCCTCAAGGGTATACAGAAAGTCCCTCAATTTTTAATCAGATCCTGAAAAAGTGTCTAGAGACATTGGTTATGCCTGGAAAATCTGTTCTGGTTCAGTATATTGATGACCTATTGGTGGCATCAAAAACACGAGAAGATTGTGTCACAGACACTGTTACATTACTGAATCATTTGGCTGAAGGTGGACACAAGGTGTCTCCAGAAAAATTACAGTTTTGTCGACAAGAAGTTAGATATCTAGGGCATAAAATAGAAAGAGGAGTTAGAAAAGTGACACCGGAAAGAATAAAAATAATCAAAGAAATTTAATTGCCGCAGACACAGAGAGAAATGAGAATGTTTCTGGGAGTGGTTGGGTACTGTAGGCAATTGATTAATAGTTTTTCCATGCTAGCAAAACCATTAATACAAATGACCAGGAAAAGAGCAAAGGACCCGATTGATTGGAATGATGACTGCATAGAGGCCTTTGTGAAATTGCGGAATTGTTTGTGTGAAGCTCCTGCCTTGGGCATGCCTGATTATTCAAGAGAATTTGTGTTGTTTGTTGTGAGAGAGAAAATTGTGCACTTTCAGTCTTAACACAAAGACATGGACTGAGCAGATGTCCAGTGGCATATTTTTCAGCCACCTTGGATCCAGTGGCTTCAGCATTACCTGGCTGCTTAAAAGCAGTAGCTGCTACTTGTAGGAGTCTGGAACAAAGCGAGTCAATAGTGATGGGACATCCAGTAAAGGTTTATGTTCCACATTCAGTTGAGATTCTTTTGACAAGAACAAGAACACAGCATCTCACCCCTAGTCGATTGACTAAGTATGAAAGAGTGATTTTGAGAGCTGAGAATGTGACAGTGATAAGGTGTACGATTTTGAATCCAGCTACCCTACTGCCAGACCCATGCAATGAGGAAGTGAAAAATGAAAGTGATCATGATTGTTTGGATGTGACTGAATTTTGTACTAAGCCCCATCCCGATATAAAGGAGACACCCTTAAAAGAAGCTGACCATGAATTATTTGTAGATGGGTCCTGCCTCAGGACACAAGAAGGACGATTAAGTGCTGCATATGCTGTTTGTAAGATATCTGGGGTATTTGAAGCATCCTGTTTACCGGGGGTCAAATCTGCACAAGTAGCTGAATTGGTGGCCCTAACCATGGCATGTAAAAAGGGGAAAAATTGGAGAGTAACCATATTTACGGACAGTCAATATGGGTTCGGAATTGTGCACGATTTTGGCCAACTCTGGATGCAGAGGGGATTTATGACTTCTTCAGGATCTCCTATTAGAAACAGCAAAAATGTGAAAGATCTTCTGGAAGCATTACAATTGCCAAAAGAAATAGCAGTTGTTAAATGTGCTGCACATCAATCAGGAAATGACTATGTGGCAGCTGGCAATAGATATGCAGATCAAGTTGCTCAATACTGTGCAATAAACACAGTGGCAATAAACAGAAAAATTGAAACGGGAGAAACCAGATGCCAACTTATGTTTTTCTCAATACCAGAGACATGGGATGAGATTGGACAATTGCAGGAAGAAGTTGAGGAAAAGGAAAAGGAAATTTGGATAAAATCATCTTGTACAAAAAGGCCAGAAGATGAAGTGTGGGTATACTTAGATGGAAGACCAGTCATGCCAGACTGTCTGCTTTCAAAGATGGCAAGAGTATATCATGGAGCAACACACATAGGGAGAGACTCAATGATCAGGCTATTCAGACAGAGTTGGTACAATCCGAAATTCAGGGTAATCGCAGAGAGCCTTTGCCAAAGATGTTTAATCTGTCAGCAGCAAAATCCAGGTAGGAAGACAGTGATCAGCTGTTGAAAAATTGGAAAGGCAGAGGGACCTTTCACCAGGTTGCAGCTAGATTTCATTGAGTTGCCCCCTAGCAATGGACTAAAATATGTACTTGTCATAGTATGTCTCTTTTCAAGATGGGTAGAGGCATATCCCACACGAAGAAATGACAGTCTTACAGTTGCTAAATTGTTGTTGAGAGAGTTAATTCCGCGTTTTGGTTTCCCAGTCACTTTGGAATCAGATAGAGGACCTCATTTTAATAATGAAATAATTCGATTAATCTGTGCTGACCATGAATTATTTGTAGATGGGTCCTGCCTCAGGACACAAGAAGGACGATTAAGTGCTGCATATGCTGTTTGTAAGATATCTGGGGTATTTGAAGCATCCTGTTTACCGGGGGTCAAATCTGCACAAGTAGCTGAATTGGTGGCCCTAACCATGGCATGTAAAAAGGGGAAAAATTGGAGAGTAACCATATTTACGGACAGTCAATATGGGTTCGGAATTGTGCACGATTTTGGCCAACTCTGGATGCAGAGGGGATTTATGACTTCTTCAGGATCTCCTATTAGAAACAGCAAAAATGTGAAAGATCTTCTGGAAGCATTACAATTGCCAAAAGAAATAGCAGTTGTTAAATGTGCTGCAAATCAATCAGGAAATGACTATGTGGCAGCTGGCAATAGATATGCAGATCAAGTTGCTCAATACTGTGCAATAAACACAGTGGCAATAAACAGAAAAATTGAAACGGGTGAAACCAGATGCCAACTTATGTTTTTCTCAATACCAGAGACATGGGATGAGATTGGACAATTGCAGGAAGAAGTTGAGGAAAAGGAAAAGGAAATTTGGATAAAATCATCTTGTACAAAAAGGCCAGAAGATGAAGTGTGGGTATACTTAGATGGAAGACCAGTCATGCCAGACTGTCTGCTTTCAAAAATGGCAAGAGTATATCATGGAGCAACACACAGGGAGAGACTCAATGATCAGGTTATTCAGACAGAGTTGGTACAATCTGAAATTCAGGGTAATCGCAGAGAGCCTTTGCCAAAGATGTTTAATTTGTCAGCAGCAAAATCCAGGTAGGAAGACAGTGGTCAGCTGGAAAAATTGGAAAGGCAGAGGGACCTTTCACCAGGTTGCAGCTAGATTTCATTGAGTTGCCCCCTAGCAATGGACTAAAATATGTACTTGTCATAGTATGTCTCTTTTCAAGATGGGTAGAGGCATATCCCACACGAAGAAATGACAGTCTTACAGTTGCTAAATTGTTGTTGAGAGAGTTAATTCCGCGTTTTGGTTTCCCAGTCACTTTGGAATCAGATAGAGGACCTCATTTTAATAATGAAATAATTCGATTAATCTGTGCTGCATTTAACATTGAACAAAAACTGCACTGTGCTTATCGTCCAGAGGCTTCTGGAATAGTTGAGCAGTTAAATGGCACAAACAAGTTAAGATTAGGGAAAGTATGTGCATCCACGATGCTGAAATGGCCAGATGCACTACCTCTTGTACTGATTGGTCTCAGAGGTATCCCAGACAAGAAAACAGGAATGAGCCCCCATGAAGTACTCATGGGAAGAGCAATGAGACAAGCATTTATTCCTGGAAATAAATTAATGAATATAACTGATGATCTGGTATTGGACTATTGCAAAGGATTGACTGAAATGGTGCGTTCTGTCTCTCATCAAGTTGGAGAAGACGCAGTTGAAAGACAGCCAGACCAAGCACATGATTTGAATCCTGGATATTGGGTGTTAGTGAAGAAACACGCAAGAAAATCGTGCCTAGCACCAAGGTGGGACAAACTGCATCAAGTCATACTAGTCACTACCACAGCAGTGAAGTGTGCAGGTTTGCCCAATTGGATTCATGCCAGTCATACCAGAAGAGTTCCGAGCCCATCAGAACAACAAGAGCAACCACTGACTGAACAGGCTGAAACGTCAGGAGTTGTGAGCTGTGAAATTGAAGAATCTAGAGTAATAGATTCTGAAAGACAACCATATGATGAACAGCCAGGTACAAGTCAGGAAGAGTGGATACCAGTGATTGAAGAAATTGAAGATGCTATTGAAACAAGAAGAATAACCGAACTGAAAAGACAGGAAAGTAGTCAGGAAAAGACAGGGGAAGAAGAACACACTCAGGTGGAAATAAATAAAGACTTTCAGGAACCTGAGGAGGGAAATATAGAAGAACGCGTTCAGGCAGAAGAAGAAAAGTTTGAAATAAGACCTGAACAGGATCAGATAGAATTAGAAGAACAAGTTCAGGCACAAAAACAGCAATTTGAAGTAAGACCTGAACAGGGTCAGATAGATTTAGAAGAACAAGCTCAGGAGGAAGAAGAACAAAGTACGATAAGACCTGAGCAGGTGGAAGTAGAAGAAGGTTCAAGTACAGAGATCAGAGAAGGAGAACAGATTGTGCCTAGATTAAGTGAAAATAAAAGAACTTTAAAAGGAGATAAAGAAGGTGAAAGTGCAGTACAAGTCAAAAGAATCAGAAAAGGAGACAATTGGCCAGTTGGAGTAAAGAGATTAAGATACTATTTGAGAAGCCCAGAAAAGAGGCCAGAACAAGTAAATGAAGTCATGAGTCAAACACAGTCTAAACAAACTTTAGCAAAAATAACCAGAAGAAGCCCAAGATTGAGAAATTTGAATAGAAGATATAAGGCCCCTGAGTGGACCTATGTGATACTCGAAGAATTTGAAAACTTAGATTTAAGTGAAGAAACAGAAGGAGTTCATGTTGCACAGATTGATGAAAGCAAATTGAGGCCTCCTTAAGAACATAAGAGAAAATGAATCTGACAAAGAAAGAAAAGAGAGAAGAAATTTTCTCAGAGTAAAATGGCAGACATTGAAGTTACCGAAAGACCAAAACGAGGATTAAAAAGAAAATGTTTAGGGTTCTGTTTTTGTAGTATTTTATTAGTAGTATTAGTATGGTTATTCCTAACAGTAGGAGTACCTTTGTTAATGGAAACAAGTGACAAGAATAACACAGATACTAATGATAAAATAGATAGAATAAAAGGAGCTAAAATAGAAATAGGAGTAGAAGATGAGGCAAATTATCATAATGAATCACATTATAATACGTCATCAAATGTGTTTGTTAAATTGTTATTTCAATATGTTAGTACAATGGAAATTAGTAACTACTATGTTTGTATGAAGTTACCTTCATCAGTATCAGAGGGAGTGACATATCATCATATACCTTTAACATATGGGATATCATGTAGCGTTTTATCAAGTTTATTTTATAGATTAGGAAAACTTCAGTATCTTTATTCAAATATAGATGTAGTATTTTCCGAGTTACCTATAAGAAAGAACATGAATCCAGTAGTTAGTAGTAAAAATGCACAGTTTATGGGTGAATTTTTCTTAACAATGAGTTCAATAGATTTAGTTCAAGCACATAAAGATAATCTAACATGTACATTAAGAGAAGAAGAAAAAGAATTTTTAAACTTAGTAGAAGAAAGGAGACAGGATTTAACAAAGAAAGCTGCAGAACAGAAGTCCTATGTACCTCCATGGGCTGAAAGAGAGGGATTTTACGCAAAGGGCAAGGCTCACGCTGCGATGTCCCTGGATTTTGTGAAAAAGGGAAAATTCTGCCTCCATAGATTAAAGACAGATTATAATAATAATTACATTGGTTCCAGTGAATGTGAACACAACTTCCTAATTTTAGGAGGGTGGGGACTAAAAGGGGGAAATGATCATGTATTTCCAGAAATCTATTATATTTGTGGGAACAATGCCTATTATAGACTACCTGAAAGATGGTACGGAAGCTGTTATTTCGGAATAGTCTTTCCGAAAATATATCATGTGGACAGAATCAATGGAATCAATGGGAAATCTAATGAACTAACACGTAGGAAAAGAGCTCGTTTTTCTGAAATAGTGGGAGATATTTTTAGTGCATTGATTCCCTCAGTTGGAGTCATTCTTAATTCGCAGAAAATTTGTAAGTTATCAACCATAGTTGATCGTCTTTCTACAGATACTGCAGGAGGACTTTTAATGATTAACACAGAGATGGTTGCAATCAGGTCTATGGTTTTACAGAACCGTCTTGCTCTTGATATATTGTTAGCAAAAGAAGGTGGAGTCTGTGGCATGTTGAAAATTCAACATTGCTGCACTTATATTCCGGACAAGAGCAGAGAAATTAAAGGGTATATTGAAAACATTACAAGAATGCATAAAGACTTAACCCAACTGGAGGTTGACAGTGTATGGGGAAAACTAACAAAGAGCATAACATCAATAGGGAAATGGTTTACTAGTTTTGGGAAAAGTTTTCTAGGTCAAATAATATTACCAATAGTTATAATGATGACAATAATAATGATGATAATAGTTGCATACAAATGTTGTAGAAAAGGAGGGAAAGCAAGAACATATTTAAATAGAGAGGGAAAAGGAAAGAAACGGAAAAGAGAATATGATGAGATACAGTTGAAAGAAATGAAAGGAAAAATATATAAGAAAATGAATGATTTAGATGAAAAAGAAATGTCTGATGAGAAATTGAGACGAAAATAGAGAATTAAAATATGCTAAAGTTGGTATCTGGGATGGAATGGGTAATTTTGTGATGGCTTAAAATGCCATCAGAGAGGGGATTGATGGAGCAAGGACTCGTAAATGAGACTTGCTCGGAAGTCATCCTCTCGTTTAACTCACTAATGAATTACTAACTATGTGTTTGTGACTAATAATTCGCATTTCAGAAGAGACACGCGGGAAAATGAAGCTTGCCTATGTGTTCGCTAACACTAACAATATGAACGAAGGACTAATCGCGCTCTAACAGGGAATTTTTACTGCGCATGCGTCAACTGCATCTACGTAGTATGACGTTCTATGCTTGGAGGGAAAATCTTGCGCATGAGCAAAAGGCATTAAAATGGCAGCTTGAAAGTTCACATGCATTTCACCTGCTTGGCTAAGTAGAAAATTAGTTTTTATACTAACGCAAATGCAGAAAGGGTATTAATAATTAAAGTGGGTTAGAGTAGAGGTTGGTGGTATACAGTGAAACCATTTATTTTTTAAAATAACATTTCTTCTTTTGACTTTATCATTAGTGCGCCTTTGGGCCTTCCTCACTTGTCTGAACTGTGCTGACTGACGTGAGCTCGCGCATGCTCACACAAGAATGAACCAGGAAGGATGAGTCAGGATTTGTCAACCTTCCAAGGACAAGAAAGTTGTACCCTGTGAACATGAGGGTGAAGAGTTCATATGAAGAAGCCTTATTCACAAGATTGAAACAAAATGTATCAGTAATGTTGGGAGATGTATGGGAAAGGAAATAGTCTAATAAAGTTTAAGGGGATGGGTTTACGAACAATGGCTCAATGAAATAAGTGAAAAGTAAGCATGGTGTGATGATCATCCCCCCCTTGCCTGACCAATCAGAGTTAGTATTTTAGTGATATTGAAACATTAATGGGTGGCACATGAATATTGAAAGGTATAACTGAGGTATTTTTAGTTAGTTAGTTAGAGCGAGCGCGGAGCAGAGAGCAGAAGCGGTCGGAGACGTCGTCATTGAGAGCTCGGGATGCTGTCGGTGCTGTGGGTGGTGCTGAGACGCTAAGAGATGCTGATGAAGAATCAAATGCAGAAACTTCCATCTTAATTAATTGGGTTAGAAAGAAGATCGCGGAAGAATCTCGAGGAGGAAGAGAGTGTCAGAGAGGGGTGCTACGCAGTCGTCGGTATCTTAGAGAGGTTAAGTATCCTGTCCTGATTCCTGTCCTGAAACCTTTGGCCAGGGGGTTGGTCTTCACACCATTCTTGGTAATTATAAATTTGTTGTATTGATAGATGTTCTTCTCTCTCTGTCCTCTCCGATCTGAGCATAATTATTGTGTGAGTTTGAAATATTTTGCTTATTGATTATTGATTGATTTGGCACTCTTGAGAATGAGGGTGTTTGTACTGAAACTTTGAGATGGTTCACATTCAACTAATTTAGATAAAGGTTTTAAAACTTCCCGAGTCGGTGCTTATTTTATCTTTAATTAAAAAAATGTTTAATAGGTTAATGTTAGTTATCACCATCAACTAGTTCAACTAATGGTCCATTGACCAGAGGAAAGAACTTTTTGATCAGTGAAAGATTAGTTAGAAATGAGCAATACCTAAATCTTGAAACTTATGAAATCTATAAACTAAACCCCAGCGGTCTACTTGGTATTTGTGAAAGAGTTATATGGGCCCAGGTGAGTATATGGTAGTAGAGTATCTGTTGTTAGTACACCGCTGGATGAAAGGTGATGCTGCCTCCAAGTTTAAATCATGCCTGGTTGATCTGACAAAATGGATGGATTCCAGCTGCCTCAGACTAAACGCTGGAAAGTCTGAGGTTCTTGTGGTTGGCAAGCAACCGTCTATTTGGTCCTCTATATGGTGGCCTTCTGAATTGGGGTCGGTTCCTGCTCCTAAACTGAAGATAAAAAATCTTGGGGTGTGGTTTGACTCAGCACTGTCGATTACCAGATCTCTACTTTGGCTGGCAACTGCTTTGGCATCATTAAGATGCTTTGTGAGATCTTAGTGCTTTTGCCAGATTCGACTAAAAAAATAGTTATCCAGGCGCTCGTAGTGTCTTGCCTGGACTATTGCAATGTTCTTTATCTTGGAGTTTCTAAAGGCAGAATAAGAATGTTGCAGAGGGTGCAGAACACTGTGGCTTGCATGCTTCTGAATATTCCTAGGCATTCTTCTTTTGGCCCTGCCCTTGCTAAGTTTCATTGGCTTCCTATTCAGGCCAGAGTGGTTTTTAAAGCTTTATGCTTCTGTCACAGAATTGTAAATTTGAAAGGTCCTCAATTTCTGTTTTCCCTGATCAAACTTTATCTTCAAAATTGCTGCCTTAGATTCTCTGGAACAGCCAGGCTCATAATACCCAAAACGCATAGAGCTCGTTTGGGTGGCAGCTCCTTAAGTCTTCTTGTGACAAAGATGTGGAATCTCCTCCCTTTAGACCTTAGAATGCAACCTTCCGAAATTCTGTTTTGTAGAAATTTAAAGACCTGGTTCTTTAGGCAATCAATAGTAATCTAATTGTTATGGCTGGCTCTCTGAATAGATTGAACTAATTACTATTAGTAGAAAACTAGCGCGGGACACTCCATATTGGAGTAACCAGGCGCTTTACAAATTTCTAACATAACATGCTAGTTATTGATAGCTAATACATATAAATATTATGTGCTCCGATCAAATTTCTTACTGTTTAACTAATGTCTTGTAAATTGAGCCTGTTACCACTAGCCATGAATGTTTGATGATACGTTGAATTGTATTAATGTTAATGTAAACAATAAAATCAATAAAGAATATATTTAAAATTAACTAGGAATGCTCTCTGATTTCTTATTGATTTTGCTGCACTTTGGGACTTAGAATAATTTCTGATTTTGCCTATTTTCTGTATTGCCCTATTACTGAGATGCCTTCATGGCAATGACTTTATGCATCTGCATTTACATTTTCTGAATTGCACCCTTTTGACTATTTGTAATAAATCTTTCTAAATAGAACTCACTTAGTGAGTCTGTCCTTACTAAACTGACTGGATTTTTTGTAATGCTGTGTGGTGCCTTGTCTTGGGACACATTTCCTCTTGAAACTGAGGTTTAACACCGCTCCCAACCCATCCATCTGTGGGCATGCTATTCTTCTGATGTACAAAAATAGGGTTTCCTGTGCCCACGCTAGGCTGACCCATTGTAAACTCTTTCCCTTTGAGGGAATTGTGCCTCAATTTTTCACCGCTTCCTCTTTTGAATGAATCACTTTATGATGTCTTCCTTTTCCCAGTAGGTGTAACACAGAATATGTGACGTTACAACGCATGCCATTACATCGCATGCTGTTGCAACGCCAACCTTTACCCCAACTTTCTGTTGGGGGAGCGCTGGAAGTTGGAATACATTAATTTTCTATTTCAAGTGTGTGCAACAGTAGGGAAGGTGTTGGGGTTAAATCCAACACCTTCTACCCACTGCTGCACACATTTTTCGTTGCAACGACATGCGATGTAATGGCATGCGTTGTAACGGTTGCGTAGTAATGGATGTTTCCCGTAACACACCCGTCCAATACTGCACAATGTTAAATATGAAAACCTAGAGTATCACTAGACTGAGAACAGGTTGCCGGGAAGCCCAATAGTGACTTGAAGTTACCAGATGTATATCCAGCCCATTCCATCATCAATGCAGTGTCTAACTTTGGTCACCTGCTACGTTCTCATTCCAAGGCTGTTGAAAATTAATAACACTTTCCCCATTAAATGGCATAAGCCTTTCATAACATTTTTTCAGTATGTAATGGAAATTTGCAGAAAAACCCTGAAGCTGTTTTTTTGTTGTTGCAGGTTCACATTAGGAAATTACTCAGGATGTGCTTACCTAAGACATTACACTGTCAGAAGCTCGAAATGTTCCTACAAACGCAAGTGGATCTGCACAAAATACCCACATAAGAAATGAAGAGAGCAAACAAATATCAGTAATCATGCACAGTTTTCGTGAGTGGCAATGAGAGAATGTGTGGCACATACATATCCACAGGGGCTTGAGAAACTGATCTACTTACTCACCCGTCCCTTCCCAAACGCCTTGGAGAGCTGTTGCATCACTCGCAAGTTGCACTGTGCTAATGAGACCCAAAGATGTCGTAATAAGTGTGTTATTATTGTAGTATATTTGAAATGTGCATTGCTGCTTTCTAGATGTAATTATCATATCAAAATCAGTGCTGGGGGTGGTTTTCAAAAAATTAACTAAAACACAGTTGAAATCATAACAGTGAAGTTTTCAGAAAGTTACACAACATGGGCGAGCAGTGTACTGGAAAATGTTTTTGATTTCCAGACCCTTCATCGTTCGCAGGGTATGAGAGGTTATCTGGATGAACCACCGTTAGCTGCAGTGTATGAGGGACCTGCTGCGGTGGTCTAGAACCCGAATGGCTGTCCTCCATGTTTCCTTCCAGAGGACCCTTCACATCAGTTCCAGGTTGGCGTGAGTGAGCTAGCAGCCGCAGTGAGGACACTGTGAAGAGTCGGGGGAGGAACTCTCGAGATTCATACCCTGCATGCAGCTTTTCTGCCGGACATCAGCCTTGGAGCAGTCAGAAGCACCTGGAGCCTGCAGGCTAATTGGTCAATGGGCCACCACATGAGCCTTTGCAACTTATGTAGTAGCAGGAGCGATGAGAAGGTCATTCAGCAGTGGAGACTGAGTCAAAAGAGCAAAGAGTTGTCTGCGGCTAGAGGTACTGTGACGCTGTGCTATCCTCCCTTCTTATCAGAGCATGTGGGGTGAAAAACTACAAAATGGCGAAAACTAAGGTCCACTTCTGATGTGACTGGTACACCTTTACAATGGATTGTCACTCAAAGGAAGGAGGAAAAAGTGAAGCAGACACAGACGCTGCTGTCTGACTGGTTGAGACACTTAGACACTCCGCGAGGACGGAGAACATGGAGCTCAGAGCTTAGTGAGCTTCTGACCTGAAGGAGTTGGGGGTGGGGGACTTCTGTGACATGGTGTTCTTGCTTTCCTCATCTCAGGTGTGGAACTGGGGGCTTCTGTGTCTCCTGCTGAGCCAAGATAGCATCAGACTAATCGGACTAATGATGTATCATCATTTACTGGGATCTTCTTGTACTGGCAATTTTTTCTTTACTGTCGGCTAGCCAAAGGGGAAAAAGGGGTGGTATACAAGGGCAATTTTCACTAGAAAAACCAGAAAATACCCTGAGTATAAAGGATACCGCACGGACTTTGCTGGGATCTGATATGGCTTTTGAACAGGATGGGAATAGTAGCTCTTTAATTGCAGAATCGGAATCTTAGCTTAAGGATACACCTCTACAAGAAGACAAACCCAAGCACAAGAATAAAGGGGCCGATTCACAGAACTAATCTGAGATAAAATCCTAAACTTACTACTTTTGGTATTCACAGAAGGCATTTAGTAGTACTAAAGTTAGGACTCCTAACTTTACTACTACTAAACTGAGACAAAATCCTAACTTTACGACTTTCAGTATTCACAAAAGGCATTTAGTAGTAGTAAAGTTAGGAGTCCTAACTTTAATACTACTAAATGCCTTCTGTGAATACCAAAAGTAGTAAGTTTAGGATTTTATCTCAGTTTAGTTCTGTGAATCGGCCCTAAAGTTTTTCTTCAACACTATAAGGAGCTGTATAAGAGGCCAGACCGAATTTCTCAGGGGAATGTGGAGGAATCTCTTAGTTCCATTGATCTACCTAAACTTTTAGAAGGCCAGAAAAAAGTCTTATAAGCAAAGTTAAAGTTAAAGAGGTAGAGAAGTCCTTTATGTCATTGGCTAGCCCAAAGCATGTGAGAGCAATAGAATCCCACTAGAGGTTTATAAGGAATTCTTTCGCAAATTAACACCTTTTTTGACAGAACTCTTCAGTCAAATTTTGGTTGAGGATCCCAATTCCCTTTTCTTTCACAGAGGCTATAGATCTTAGCTTCGTGAAAAAGGATAAGCCACCTCAAAATGTGAACTCCTACAGGCCATTTATTTTGCTGAACTCCGATTACAAATTACTTACAGAAATTGTATCGGCACAAATGATACCCATTGTCCATAAATTATTCATAAGGACCAAAATGGGTTCCTACCATCAAGATGGCCTGTAGTAAATACAAATTACGTGGAATGGAGCACTTGATTTTTTATCAACTAATAAAGTGAAAGCGGCAATTGTAAAGATAGATGCCGAAAGGCCTTTGATTTAGTCACTTGGATAGCTTTGTTTTTGATTCTAGCGGAGAGTTATTTTTGTAGCCAATTTTTAATAATGATCAAAATTTGTATAAGGATGTAGTAGCTATAATTGTTATTAGTTCTAAAGGGATAGGTTCTGTGACACTAAATAGGGGTACCTGCCAGTGGTGCCCAATGTCATGCATGCTGTTTACTTTTTTAACATGCCCATTGCATCGAAATTACGTACTGACTCTTTGATTTTGCCACCTATGAAGGGGATGTTCAAACTTAAATTGTTTGCAGATGACATGATCTTATATTTTAGTGCAGAGAAAGATAATATTCAAGGAACCTTGGATTTGTATAGAATACAGAGTTTACTGTGGTTAACAAGATCAATTACTCAAAGTCAGAGATTTTATTGTTTAATGCTGAGGCATGCAATCTGCCCAAATTCTTAAGTCGTACCAAAGGGGATGATGGACGGAGCGTTAGAGCAAATCAAACACTCACCCCCAGTCAACTGATCTGGGTTTAATCCATCATCATTCTTTAGCTCACTCCACCACCCCAGTTCAGACATGGCCATATGCAAATCAGTCTGACCCTGTGCCTCATGGGAACAGTCCAGCCCGAACTGCCAAGCCATGTCTTCCCTGGACCGGAAACAAGCATCCTGGGACCGGTTTCGGGTTCAAAACCCTCATCAGCCAGGCTATCTTGAATCCAGTGGCAAAGTGAGCAAGGGACCCACGTCTGGGCATACCCTGCCAACTTAGGGCGGACAAAGCGATACCAAAGGGGATGATGGACGGAGCGTTAGAGCAAATCAAACACTCACCCTCAGTCAACTGATCTGGGTTTAATCCATCATCATTCTTTAGCTCACTCCACCACCCCAGTTCAGACATGGCCATATGCAAATCAGTCTGACCCTGTGCCTCATGGGAACAGTCCAGCCCGAACTACCAAGCCATGTCTTCCCTGGACCGGAAACAAGCATCCTGGGACCGGTTTCGGGTTCAAAACCCTCATCAGCCAGGCTATCTTGAATCCAGTGGCAAAGTGAGCAAGGGACCCACGTCTGGGCATACCCTGCCAACTTAGGGCGGACAAAGCGATACCAAAGGGGATGATGGACGGAGAGTTAGAGCAAATCAAACACTCACCCCAGTCAACTGATCTGGGTTTAATCCATCATCATTCTTTAGCTCAATCCACCACCCCAGTTCAGACATGGCCATCTGCAAATCAGTCTGACCCTGTGCCTCATGGGAACAGTCCAGCCCGAACTGCCAAGCCATGTCTTCCCTGGACCGGAAACAAGCATCCTGGGACCGGTTTCGGGTTCAAAACCCTCATCAGCCAGGCTATCTTGAATCCAGTGGCAAAGTGAGCAAGGGAGCCACGTCCGGGCATACCCTGCCAACTTAGGGCAGACAAAGCGATACCAAAGGGGATGATGGACGGAGCGTTAGAGCAAATCAAACACTCACCCCCAGTCAACTGATCTGGGTTTAATCCATCATCATTCTTTAGCTCACTCCACCACCCCAGTTCAGACATGGCCATATGCAAATCAGTCTGACCCTGTGCCTCATGGGAACAGTCCAGCCCGAACTACCAAGCCATGTCTTCCCTGGACCGGAAACAAGCATCCTGGGACCGGTTTCGGGTTCAAAACCCTCATCAGCCAGGCTATCTTGAATCCAGTGGCAAAGTGAGCAAGGGACCCACGTCTGGGCATACCCTGCCAACTTAGGGCGGACAAGCGATACCAAAGGGGATGATGGACGGAGAGTTAGAGCAAATCAAACACTCACCCCAGTCAACTGATCTGGGTTTAATCCATCATCATTCTTTAGCTCACTCCACCACCCCAGTTCAGACATGGCCATCTGCAAATCAGTCTGACCATGTGCCTCATGGGAACAGTCCAGCCCGAACTGCCAAGCCATGTCTTCCCTGGACCGGAAACAAGCATCCTGGGACCGGTTTCGGGTTCAAAACCCTCATCAGCCAGGCTATCTTGAATCCAGTGGCAAAGTGAGCAAGGGAGCCACGTCCGGGCATACCCTGCCAACTTAGGGCGGACAAAGCGATACCAATGGGGATGATGGACGGAGCGTTAGAGCAAATCAAACACTCACCCCCAGTCAACTGATCTGGGTTTAATCCATCATCATTCTTTAGCTCACTCCACCACCCCAGTTCAGACATGGCCATATGCAAATCAGTCTGACCCTGTGCCTCATGTGAACAGTCCAGCCCGAACTGCCAAGCCATGTCTTCCCTGGACCGGAAACAAGCATCCTGGGACCGGTTTCGGGTTCAAAACCCTCATCAGCCAGGCTATCTTGAATCCAGTGGCAAAATGAGCAAGGGACCCACGTCTGGGCATACCCTGCCAACTTAGGGCGGACAAAGCGATACCAAAGGGGATGATGGACGGAGCATTAGAGCAAATCAAACACTCACCCCCAGTCAACTGATCTGGGTTTAATCCATCATCATTCTTTAGCTCACTCCACCACCCCAGTTCAGACATGGCCATATGCAAATCAGTCTGACCCTGTGCCTCATGGGAACAGACCAGCCCGAACTGCCAAGCCATGTCTTCCCTGGACCGGAAACAAGCATCCTGGGACCGGTTTCGGGTTCAAAACCCTCATCAGCCAAGCTATCTTGAATCCAGTGGCAAAGTGAGCAAGGGACCCACGTCTGGGCATACCCTGCCAACTTAGGGCAGACAAAGCGATACCAAAGGGGATGATGGACGGAGAGTTAGAGCAAATCAAACACTCACCCCAGTCAACTGATCTGGGTTTAATCCATCATCATTCTTTAGCTCACTCCACCACCCCAGTTCAGACATGGCCATCTGCAAATCAGTCTGACCCTGTGCCTCATGGGAACAGTCCAGCCCGACCTGCCAAGCCATGTCTTCCCTGGACCGGAAACAAGCATCCTGGGACCGGTTTCGGGTTCAAAACCCTCATCAGCCAGGCTATCTTGAATCCAGTGGCAAAGTGAGCAAGGGAGCCACGTCCGGGCATACCCTGCCAACTTAGGGCGGACAAAGCGATACCAAAGGGGATGATGGACGGAGCGTTAGAGCAAATCAAACACTCACCCCCAGTCAACTGATCTGGGTTTAATCCATCATCATTCTTTAGCTCACTCCACCACCCCAGTTCAGACATGGCCATATGCAAATCAGTCTGACCCTGTGCCTCATGTGAACAGTCCAGCCCGAACTGCCAAGCCATGTCTTCCCTGGACCGGAAACAAGCATCCTGGGACCGGTTTCGGGTTCAAAACCCTCATCAGCCAGGCTATCTTGAATCCAGTGGCAAAGTGAGCAAGGGACCCACGTCTGGGCATACCCTGCCAACTTAGGGCGGACAAAGCGATACCAAAGGGGATGATGGACGGAGCATTAGAGCAAATCAAACACTCACCCCCAGTCAACTGATCTGGGTTTAATCCATCATCATTCTTTAGCTCACTCCACCACCCCAGTTCAGACATGGCCATATGCAAATCAGTCTGACCCTGTGCCTCATGGGAACAGACCAGCCCGAACTGCCAAACCATGTCTTCCCTCGACCGGAAACAAGCATCCTGGGACCAGTTTCGGGTTCAAAACCCTCATCAGCCAGGCTATCTTGAATCCAGTGGCAAAGTGAGCAAGGGACCCACGTCCGGGCATACCCTGCCAACTTAGGGCGGACAAAGCGATACCAAAGGGGATGATGGACGGAGCGTTAGAGCAAATCAAACACTCACCCCCAGTCAACTGATCTGGGTTTAATCCATCATCATTCTTTAGCTCACTCCACCACCCCAGTTCAGACATGGCCATATGCAAATCAGTCTGACCCTGTGCCTCATGGGAACAGTCCAGCCCGAATTGCCAAGCCATGTCTTCCCTGGACCGGAAACAAGCATCCTGGGACTGGTTTCTGGCTATTCAGCCATCATCAGCCAGGCTATCTTGAATCCAGTGGCAAAGTGAGCAAGGGACCCACGTCTGGGCATACCCTGCCAATTTAGGGCGGACAAAGCGATACCAAAGGGGATGATGGACGGAGCGTTAGAGCAAATCAAACACTCACCCCCAGTCAACTGATCTGGGTTTAATCCATCATCATTCTTTAGCTCACTCCACTTCTTAAGTCAGCAATTTATTTCCCAATTGCCAATTTAATATCATGGGATATCTGTTACATCAAATTGTTTGGATTTATATAATTTAAACGATATGGCTGTGCTTAGAAGGGTTTGGAATTTACTCATGTGATGGTCTTCTTGACCCCTATCATTAATTGGGCTTGTTTCCCTCAACAAAATGTCGCTCAGACCAATATTTTTAGTTCTATTTGCCAATGTCCAAACTAAGATTATTTGTGCATATTTACAAGAAATTGATACACTTATCCGTAAATTTATTTGGAATAATAAACACCAAAGGAATCAATGTTCAATTCTTCAACTCAATAAAGAGTTGGGAGATTAGCTTTGATCCTACTCAAACTTTATTATCAAGCAACTCTTTTAGAAAATCTTGCATGCACTAATCATGAGGTGGCCTTTATGATGATTTTTTTCTTGTTAAAATGGGAAATGAATTAGAAATTGGTATTCCGGCTTTTCTAACATCAGCAAAGCTTCCAAAAACAAGATGCAAATAATTGCAAGCTATCTCAGTGCGGATCAAACACTTTTTTAAAAGAATATAGTATTCCTAACTGACATTTCTTTATCTCTTTAAAGAAGTGTAAATAATTGGGATTGCATAAATTAAAACATATGTTGAAGAGCTGGAATAAAAGAGGGTTTTTTATAGTAGGGAACGTTTTCTCAAACCAATCGTTGCAGATATGAACTAAGATCAACCAGACGGTTGGTGATAGAAACCCCACACTCTGATTCAAGTTTGCTCAAATAAGTAGCTTTAAAAAAATATTGTACAATAATGGATGAATGTGCTTTCAGGATTGTTAAGCTATTGGTCAAAAATGAATTGCTGGGGAATGGGCACTGGTACAGGGTTCTGCATCATAATCAGAATGCTTTAATGATTCCAACGTTTTAGATAGAACTACAAAAGCTACCAATTGTAGTATAACGCCAGGGAAATGGCAGATCATTTCGACTATTGGACATCAAGCTTGGCGGGCAGCTATTTTAAAAGAATGTCTTTTCTCTCAAGATGGTTCGTATATTACACTCCTATTGCTGTCATAAACTATATCCATCAGTGTCTGAACAGTGCTCTGGGTGTCGCCTTTACTTGTCCAGCACTGTGTTATATTTGGTACAATGTTTTTCTGCATCTGAATTATATGCTTGGGATTAATATACAAACTAAAACATCATTAGCATTGTTTGGGTATTCAAGGAATACAAGTATTGTTTTGAGATTTAATCAACAAACTAAATGTCTGTGGCTCACTCCCTGTTCTAAAGAGGTGGAAGTCAAACCATATACCCACTGAGAGACCTGGTGTATTAAAATGACTCAGATACGACTGTTTGAATATCTATATGCTTTGAGAAATTTTAGCTCAAAGAAATTTTATGCAATTTGGAAAGCTTTTGATCTGTATGTTAGGCATCTGCATTAAGTGATTTTAGAAAGCCAATGTGGCGTCTACGTACTTCTAAATGTATTGTTGACAGCTGTGGTGCCTTATCTTATTGTTGCAATGCACATTATCTTGCAATTTATCTCTTCTCATTAGATATTGTCATATTTTATTGTTGCAGTGCACTTTATCTAGCACTTTATTTTTGCACTTTCAGCATTGTTTTGCACTTTTGTGCTTAGGATGCTAGTGATCGGGAAGTATTGAATGTTGTTCCTTTGTATAATGAAATAGTTGATTATTTTGCGCTGCTCAATAAAATAAAAAAGAGAGATTCAGGTGTATTCGACATTTGGGATCTGTTCAGGAGAATATTATGCATGCATTTTTTTAAAGATAGGATTAGGCAGGTCCAGTTATAATTGGGAAACAATATTCCGAATCTTGTAGTACCTTAAAGAGAGGGCAGTATATGTCTTGTATTTCCTCCTGTACCATGAGTTGTGTATCGAATAAAGCAGGATCGTTTGTGTCTAAAGCCTGGTGCAATTTTCATCATTTTCACAGGAGTTGAGTCGGGTGAGTAGGCAAGAGGTGAGCTGACAATGATTGCTGCCGATTGCCAGCTCTGCTGTCGCTGTCCTTAGGCAATGCAGAGCCCATGGGGCACTGGGAGCCTTGGCTCTTATGGGGAATTCTATGAAGGCGGATGCATACACTGTGCTGGGGCAAGATTCCTTCACTCGCAGTAGGGACAGCCAATGGCTGGAACAGGCCGACCCATTGAAGAGCGAATTTAGAATTAATAAATAATGTGTGTTTAGTTAACATGAATAGGCCGCAATGGGTCACAAATAATATAATTGAGGTGTTGTTGACATAACAAAGCTTTTAAAGTTGGCATGACTAAGCCACTTGCATTTATTGTACATTGCAAATTTCAAGCATGGTTCTCGTTTCTTTCTCTGTGCAGCTCGAGTTGCTATGTCTCCTTCAGCATTTTGTAAATACTCTTAGCTCAAGCAGTTTCACAATCTGGTTTCCTCGTTGTGTCTTAAAATGTATTCTTTTATCCTCTTCCTAATGTTGCTGGAAGAATGAGCAGAGCTTGACTGTATTCATGCAAAGCATTTTCTCTAACGGAGGGTATGGATGTAATTTTAAATATTTTCTTGTAGCCACTTCTTGCAGTTCAAATAGTGTCACTGTTCGTAGCTTTAATTGTATTGACTAGCGAACCCTTCTCTTCACATTTCTTTTTGAACAAAGACACTTGTTTAAGTGTAGGTAAAGACAGCTTTATATGCCTATAAAATAATTTTTCTACAGGGTAAAAAAATCTTTACGAATAGTAATGAGATCATTGGGGCTATAATGGGTGTTGAATGCTTGTTCCAAGAGACTAATAGTGTATATTATGCCTAGGTTTCTTGCTTCTATGCTTCATTTGAGAAGGAAATATTGTATGACAATAGCGTCTGATTTTTTCTTTCCGATTTAATGTAACATTGATTGGAAAATTATAGCAAATGTAATTAATTATATATGGTTTAAATTTTGTATGTTTTTGAATATATATTTTATTGTGTTGGTTTGATGGGGCTACTCCCCGAAGAAACATATTTATAGGATGATGATTTCATTTTAAATGTGCCTTTGTTTTCTATTTTGATACATGGTGCAATTTTGCTCATTAGTATTAGAGCAAAAGCCATTTAACATGTGATGCATTTTCTGTTTTACCATTGGATATTCTGATGGACCATTGTTTTACATCATGCTGTTAGTTTGATTTCTCTTTTTGAAAAACTATATAACAGGCTGTTTCTGGGATGCTTGTCAGACTTTTCTGAGATTTTTCTGGGACTCCTACAGAGGATGTCCTATTGACAGACTGTTGTTTAACTTTGTACTAAGAATATTTGAGACTTTCTTGTCTTTCCTTACAGAGCAGACTCCATGTTAGTCTGTCTATTGACTTAATACTTAGAGATTTTTCAGGACTTGTCCCTGCCGTTAAACTGTGTGGACTTCATGTCTGTCTTCTTGCTGATGAATTATTTCATCTTTTGCTAGACTGTATCGTGTTCTGGCCATTTAACTAAACTATGTCCGTGTCTCTGTTCTATGTCTATGCTAATTCCCATTTATTTGCATTTTGAGAATTATTTACATTTTGTTTTGTACTGACTAGATGACTATTTTTGCTTTCTTTAATGCTTCTTAATTTTGAATAAACCTTCATGGTTTGGACTTTGAATCTTGTCCTGTGTGAATTTTTCGGTGTGATTTTCCTTTATTTGCCTAGGGGCCTCGTCTTTTGGGACTCAAGCATTGTCCGATCCATCTATTCGACACTTGTAAAAAGCTCCGAAACTAATTGGCCGACGCTGTACACTGTGGTGGGCAGAATAAAATGTGAATGACACTTGCACAGACCAGTGGATAGAGAGGGTTGACCTATAGCCCCTCTATGTAAGTACATTATATGGTATATTTTAGAAAATAAATAAACAGTAGTCTGGCAAGACATCTAAAGGTGTCTGAAAGGTCCGGCCTAAAACTTCTAATCCTTTCCTCAGATTGTTTGACCCACCAAGGGCATATTAGCAAGACACTTGCTTTGATGTATTCTTTGTTGTGACTCCTAATTTCCCCAGTGTCAAAACCTTAGTTTTGAAGGAGGAAAAAGTGTGTCCTCACCTAGTGGTCCACTGAGAGCATTACTCTCCATGTTACCTTTATTAAATCACCTTCTGTGTTTTACTCAAATGCTTATCAGCCACAATTATTATTTTCTTTAACTCCTGAAATGTATCAGAGTCGGCTCAGTGGAAGACCTTTTATGGCAAATAACTGACCTGTGGTTCAAGGTTGTTCTTAGTCAGTGGTGGGGTTCCAGTAAATTTAGAAGATACTTTGTAAAGCCCCTCCCTCATGCTATAAATTGCCAATCATTGCTGTTCTGTCTCCTCAATTAAGGAGGAGACCGTTCCATGTATCAGACAATGGAGGATTGCACTATCAGATCAATAGCAAAGAATAGTCTGGGAACTGATGCAGAGAAGGTTGTTCAGACCTGTGCCATTCCAAGCCCGGTTCTAATGGAGATGTTTGCAAAGGTGTGCATTAGCTGATAAGTTAGAATGTGAGGTGGAATTCTGCGAGCCTGTCCCTGAGAAAGGCTAGCAATAAGGCCACCATTGGTAAACGTATCTACAATATGCTTTTAGTCTTTCACAGCCTGATTAAGTTTCTTTCCTTTCCCTATATCTGCAGCCATGATAGCTATTGTACGTATCCCCGTTTAGGATAACAGTTGGATACAAAATTATTTCTCAGGGCCTGAAAGAAGGTGGATTTCTGTAAACATTTTAAGTGAGTTAAAAAAAGGCAATAGATTGAAATCCTCTGTTTCCTGCTTATTATGACTGGAGCTAGCTGCTTTGCTTCATTTTCCTTCTAAACGGAGGAACTGATGACAGGTGGAAACCAGGTTTCCTCCTGCCCATATGTCCTGAATGAAACAATGTTTTCTTGATGCTGTCAACCCCAGCCTAGGGAAGTGCGTGGCAGAACCCTGTACGCTAACGTCACATACACTGTTGGTATTTTTAGGACAGAGAATAGTACAAGCTGTGTAATAATTGACAATAATAAGCACAGCTCTTTTAATCCAAAGTGCAATATTTTCTGTCATGAATTACATCCGGTACTGCACTAACAAATGGTTTTACAATTTACATTTGTTCTGAGAGTATCTGTTAGGTGCACGTACATTTGCCTATGTTTTCGGTTAACGTGTGTGATGTACGTCTCTAAACTAAACCCATCCAAATTGTAAAAAATATGACGCACATTATGGTTTTTCAATTAACCCTTTTACTTGTTCTAAGTTTGACATGTAAAAGCCCGTGATTTGAGAAGTGAGATAGGTTTGACTTCCTGGACTGATTTACGACGGGATTCTGGGATACAGCATAAATTGAGGTTCAATGTCCCAGTAACGCTGTCGTCAGAGGTAATCAAGGAAATGAGTCAGATGATAGATGCCATAGAAATAGTTTTTCATCTTTATTTTATTTTATTTTTATTTTGAAGGTTTTATATAGCGCGAAGATGACCCTTGCGGGTATCAGGGCGCTTTACAAGGAAGATAGTTGAACAAAAGAACACTGTATGTCTTTAGTTTTTTATCTTTGAGGACTAAAACCCATTCTCCAAGCACAGAGTAAAACATTTTCTGCTACATCTGAACGATAGGAAGAGATGGACCGTTATCCGTCTAGAGCAATAGTCTTGCAGCATTTTAATTCCCACACTTCCTAATGTCAAATATTTTCATTGATGCCCCAAAAATGACTATCATATTTAACATTTTATAGATTAATTGTGAGAGAGGTACCACAATTTATCTATAAAACGTTCAATACTGCAACTGAAAACAAGTTCTCTAGGGCTTGAGTCACAGACTCTACCAGATGAGGATACACTGATTTGAAGAAGTGCTTGTCAACTTCTCCTACGAGGTATATACCATGTAAAACAGCTAGCAAGCCAAACATTTCAAGGGTGATCACGGGCTAGAGGGAAAGTATAAAACAATCACCCAGAAGCAATTTTCTCACTTACTTTTTTCTTAAAATAAATGTCATATGTGAAGTGGGGAAAGTTTTGTAAGAAAAGGAGCATGTGAGGGACTTGCAAGAGCATCAGAAAAAAATGACTAAAATTCATGTTCATACTGCCTTTTATTTTACAACAATATCATACCCACCTGGCAGCTAGTCTCATGTCATGTGACGCAAGCAGACTGTTTATCCAAAAATGCTCTGCATGCAGGATTGTTTGAGCCCACCCTAACAATGTTAACAAAATAAAACTCGTTAACTAAAATATCAGGACTGAAGATATTTCACAAGAAATGTGGCCACTAGTCAGCTCTGAAAATATTTCGCATTGGATGGAACATTGTAGTTTTGTCCAGTTATCTCTTCTAAAGGGCAAACACATGATTGACACCATGGCATTGGCAGACGTGTCACCCTAAAAGTGTCATCAGTGTGACCCTTTATCAGAAATGAGGAGATTGACTTTTGGGGGATATTTGGACACCCGCCCCACCTTTTGCCCAGCCGGGACTACTGATTGTCCCTTACTGAGTGACTCACATCCACCCTTTTCTATCACTAAAAGCACACTGGTGCTTTTCTGCATGATGTTTGCTTATGCTCACCAAGGGCATACTAGAGGTTATTCTTGGTCAGGGATTGGTGCCACCCCAGACATCAATTCATTTTGAAGGCCTCTGGTTTAGAAGACAGGCCTTTTTCAGTCCAGAGACGGGGTTTACCATTTTAATGTGCTCTCTTAAGGAGGACAGAGATTAGCATTTTGAACATCATGAATGTCTGCCAACTGCTGCCCACTCTCACCCGAGAACTACCTAGTCATTTACTCAGATGCTGGAATGAGAGCCCTGCTGTTCTTCACCGATGCTATTGCTGTGTGAAACCTTAATCCTCAGAGATACCGATGTCAACATGCCACACGTGGGCCTGCACTCCTTCATTGTTGTATGCACCCTTTCTCCAGCAACGCTGTTGTTGGTTTGAGGCCTGTGTGCCTGCACTCCTGCATCACCCTGGCACCATTTTTTGCTGATCTTAATATCAGCAGGCGGTGATATTGAGCCCAAGAGCTGCAACACGGCTGCTCCAAAAACTGCTTGTCGATGGGCTGCCTACGTTAGAGCCTTGTACCCCTGTCTTCTACTGAAACTTATGTTTCACAAACTATGAATGCTGTTTCTTTCCATGCAGCTGAAACTGCGAAGCTGCTGCCTGGCAAATGCTATGCCGAGCAGCACAGGCGGTTTGCGAGAACTGAATCAAGCATTGAATTGTTATTTTGTTACTGTCATGATAAAACGATAAATAAAGTTTTTCAAAAACACCTGCAAAAAGCACAAAAAAATAAAATAAATTATTATAAATATTGAGCTTTGTAAATAAGAAGAGCAAATGCTCCACTCTGTTCTAGTGTTGAGTTGCTATTGTATTCTTTGCTAAGAGTGCATTAACCCAGCGAGGCATGGAGAAGTTACAGAGTAACCATATACCAATATAGAATAAATCATTATGCCACAAAGCTTATTTTTTTTAAACGAAGAAAGTATTTTTTAAGTACTACTGATTGGACATTTTGATTTTGAGAGTGATGTATGTAAGGGATGAACAAGGCTTTCTGTCCCACACTACTCTCCAATTGTAAGTATTTAACCCATTCCTTACTGGTAACCTTCATTGCTTTCAATCAGGAGCTGCTCGTCCCAGCCATTACTTGTGAGGCTCCGCCCTCCTGCCAGCACCTTCCCACATCCTTTCTCTACCACAGATGTAGTACTTCTTCAGTTTCTGTGGCCCATCCCATAGGGCTTCTCCTCTCTGTAGGCACTGTGCTGTCTTTAGAAGCTACATTTTTCGGTGCTTTTATGGAAGGGTAGGGCGGGAATCTGACTGGGACACTGTGGTCCTGATTCAGATTAATGAAGATTACTGGTAAGTAACAGGTTCATTACCTTCTCATCGTCGCTCTTTGTCTCAGCCCTTACTTGTGAGAATATACAGAAGCCCCTAAGGCAATGATAACATTAACCATAATTATTCATCTTAACATTTCCACTCACAACAAAATGCATACAATGACTTCATTGCAGCTTTCAATACTCCTGTAGCAAAGTTTAAAGAATCACTCTTATATAGGTCTAATCTATAATGTTTTACAAAAGTATTAGAAGTGGACCAAGTAGCTGCTCTACAATCTCCTGTACATACTCCCCAGCTGATTCTGCCCAGGACGTAGAAACTGCCCAGCTAGTGTGGCCTTGCAAATTCTCTGAAACCACAGAACTAAGCGAAACATAAGCTTCTCTGATGGCTTGCTTTACACAGATATTTAAAATTGCAATTGCCAGCTTTTTATTTTATTTGCAGCTCCATAACTTACAAATACAGCATTTGAAGAGGGAAAGTCTTTGGTTTTGGACAAATACTCCAACAAAATTCACTTGACATCTAAAGACTCAGGAACCCCTGAACCTGCAAAATTGTCCACCACTAGTAAACAGTCTCATGTGAACAATAAAACTGCTTCTGGCCCTTAGGTCTAAACTTAGGATCAGGCCTCAGAACCGTTCTATCAGTTAGAACTTCAAATAAGAGTAGTTTATTACTAATGCATCCAGTTCCCCTAATCTTTTTGCTGACGTACTAGTCAACAAAAAATATTTTTTTGCTGAGACCCATTCCCTGCCTGCCGTATTCAAAGGCTCAAAAGGTTTCTCTTGTAAAAAGTTAAGAACGATAGACAAGTCCCATGAAGCTGATGGCGCATGAACCACTGGTCTCTTCAACCTAAAAAATGTCCAATAACTTAAAAACCAAACAAATAATCTTGGATATTTCTCCATATGGTCCTCTGATAACCCCTAATCACTACCCAATGAAAGCGTTGAAGAGTATAGGTCAAACACAAAGCCATCTAAGATCAGGAAGTGACAACAAGATTTTGCCTCCATATCTTTCTCTTGGCTCCATGTTTCAAACATTCTCCAAAGTCTGGAATATATAGCTAGAGTTGAAGGTTTCCTGCATGGCTGGATATCACTGACTTTTTTCGAGCACCACAAACTCTGATTTCAATCCCCATGCTATGGGACACAGACTTCATGGGCGCCAGCATTTGAGTTGAAAACTTAAGAGACTGAGGGTGACGAGGAAGCTGCTGATGCTGATACTTCGGTAAGAGGCTCTTCAACAGAAACCAGGGCTGCGTGGGCCAGACTGCGGCCACCAGGATTACTTGGACCTGCTCGCTTCGGATGTTTTGTAAGACCCTCAGAAGGAGAGGTTTCTGAAGGAATGCAAACAGAATCTCTAATGGTCAATGAAACAACATTATATCCACTGCCCACACATCCTGGTGGCAAGTCTCTGAGCAAAACCGAGGTAGCAGGACATTGTTCCCAGAGGCAAACAAATCCAACCATGGGCTTCCAAATGTGTCCACTATTAACTAGAAAGCCTTTCTGTCCAGTTTATATGCGATTGAGGGCAAAGATAGTAGCTCAGCCTGACTGAATGAGTGTTCTCCATCCCGGAATATATATCGCTCTTAACTCGAAGACATGACATGCTGCCCATGCAAAGATTTAAATCATCACCTCCATTGCTAAACTGAGGTGATGCGTGCCTCTTTGCTTGTGTAAGTAGGCTTTAGCCTCCTGATTGCCAGTTCCTACCTGAACCGAAGCCTTCTCTAGTTGTGGCACAAACCTCTGAAGGGCATATCATATTGCTATCAGCCCCTCCCAATTCGAGGAGTGCAACTTATCTGCTTTTGATCAACTTAATTTTACTTCCAGCCCTTCAAGAGTAGCCCCCAACCACCACATACTTGCATTCAATGTTGCCGCGCGTGGGCTTGGGTAGTCAAATTTTACCACCCCAATCTCAAATTCATATCATTCAGCCATTACTGTACCAGGGCTTTTTCCTCTCCTGGGATCAGAATAAGCTGTTTGTACTCCTGTGTCACAGGGGGCAGTGCTCCAACAAATGTTGCACAACTGATTACAAATGATGGCTCAGCCAACGGACTGCTGGTGTTGTTTCCCCAGAACCTTTAACCAATGTCTGGCTGTCACCCACTGTAGTGACACTAACTGAACAAATTTTGTCTGCAAGGACGGAATCCTGCCCTCTGTGAGAAACACTTGTGCCCTCTATGGGGCATATTTACGTTCCCTGGCGCATCCCTGCATATCAGCAGGGATGCGCCAGGAAAATGCGTCACGCAAGTTTACCCTTGCGCCACGTCCGATGCGCCGCATTTACAATGCGGCGCATCGTGGCGCAGGATAAGCAGATGCGTGACGCATCTGCCGGCGGAAGGTTGGCGCAGTGCTGAAGTTGTGTTGCAAGCGCGACGCAACTCCAGCACTGTTCCAACCTTCCCTATCCCTAACATGGTGCGTCAATCCTTACGCCTGCTTGAAGCAGGCGTAAGGATTTGACGCACCAGCTGTCGAAAAGTGACTGCGTGAAATCTTTTAGATTTCACTACGTCACTTTTCCGAGGCGTTCCTGCGCCGGAACGCCCCCCCCTGCGACGGTACGCCCACATGAAACCTGACGCAGGTTTCATGTGGCGCAGGGGTTTACTACGTGACGCATCTCCCTAGATGCGTCACGTTGTAAATATAGCGCAACGCGGCGCATGGTTTGCGTCGCCGCTGCGTCACATGCGTGATGCAACGGCGGCGCAAAAGTGGCACAAGGGGCTTGTAAATATGCCCCTAAGTGTCTGGAAAAGCCCCAATGAAAGTTATTTGTCTGCTTTTGCACAAGACTGGACTTCAACATTTCACTGTGAACCCTAGTGATTCCAGACAGGAGCACATCTTCTTCACACTGACCTACTCCTGCAACAAAACAAAAAAATCAGTGATCAGCCAATCGTCTGGATATGGAAAAACTGAATACCTTGTAATGCTGACCGTTTTACACCTAATATTTGAAAATGCAAGATGTAGTACTGAGTTTGAGGAACACCGTGAGGAATGATCCTCTAAGGACAATGAAGGTCAGTAAGGAGGTAGAACTTCTCTGAGTCACATAACAGGTGATAATAAATATAGTAGAGAGACATATTTGAAGTGCATGCTGCTAAAGTGGTGTTAGACTTG
Organism: Calotriton arnoldi; assembly: GCA_963921515.1. Lineage (NCBI taxonomy): Eukaryota > Metazoa > Chordata > Amphibia > Caudata > Salamandridae > Calotriton > Calotriton arnoldi. The sequence goes on from CAWUFW010002888.1 coordinate 1,945,072, forward strand.
GCCCTTTTTGCAGGGTCATCCCTGAACTTTTTGCCTTCCTCCTAGCCTTTTTCTGACATGGTGTTGGTGGTTTTCGGACTCTGGGCACTTTAGCACTGCTGTCCAGTGTAAAGTGCGTGTGCTGTCGGTGGTAAACATGGTAAGATTGGTCTACACCTGTTTGGCATATTTAATTTACCTGTCAGTCCCCAGTAATGTGGTATCTCAAATACCCGGGGCCGGTAAATTAAATGCTACTGGTGGGCTTGCAGTGCTGCTTGCGCCACCCACCAAAGTAGCCTTTCAAACCTGTCTCAGTCCTCTGCCATTGCAGGGCCTGTGCGCGCAGTGTTACTGCCGCTGTGACGTGACACCTAAAGTGTGTGCCACGTCTGTGACCACCCTTTTACTGCATGTCAGTCACCCCTAAGGTAGGCCCTAGCTAGCCCTATGGGAAGGGTGCATTGTAGGTGGAAGGTAGGACATGTACCTTAAGTGTGTGACATGTCCTGGTAGTGACAAACAGCCAGTTTGGTTTCTCACTGCTGTGAGGCTGCCCTCCTATAGGAATGCATTGGGGATTCCCTGATAAGTGTTTCAGTGGTAATTCCTGATCTGAGAGGAGTAGAGTGGTCAAGTTTGGTATGTTTGGAATAGTGGTAATAAATGCTGCGCAATGGTGTTCGCAGATTTATTATCACTATTATAGAAATGCCACTTTTAGAAGTGGGCATTTCTGTGTGCTATGTGTCTTTGTGCCTGCCTGATGTGTATTGCATGTCTGGCTCTGGAGTGACAGGGGCTGGGTGAGTCAGCACTAGGCTGAATAGGCCAATCTGCATTGTGAGTGGTGGGAGGAGTAGCCCCTGGGACTGAATGGACTGTGCCTGCCTTCCACAATGCTGGCTCCGCCCCCCTGTGGTGTGTCTGGGGCCAGAGCCTACACGGACAAAGGGGGTGGTGGTGCACCTTTAGAGAAAGGTGTGAGTGCCCCCAGAACTGGTTTGAACCGGGCGCAGAGCCCTGTGCAGGGGGAGAACAAATACCCTTGCAGTATAAGTATTGGGGCTGTGACCCCATAAAGAGTGCTGCTTGGGGCTACTTGGGGCCGGCAGGCTGCCGGTCTGCCAGGAGGAACCACCACTGTGTATTGACCTGCTGCCCTGCTTGGCAGCTGAGGGGTCTGCTTTCTGTCTTGGAGCCCCAGTGTGCTGGCCTGCCGGTGCACTCCTTGGAGGGGAGTGCTAATTGCTCCCTGCTGATGTCTGCAGGTGGGAGTCTCTTAGAATATTGCCCAGACTTCCAGATGGTGATTTGGCAGCAATCGTGTGGTGAGCGCTCTTTCCTGAGCCCAAGAAAGGGAGGCTCCTGTTGACCAGCGCCTCGTATGCGCTCTATCTTCATTACCCCTGCAAGCCAGTGCTGAGGAGCAGTGTGTGGCCGTGCTAGCAGGGCGTTGGGGGTGCTGGATTTTTGTCTCTGCCTTGAGGGGACTGAGGGCCCTTGCTCTTAGAGGGCCACACTCACACACCAGAAGCGCGTGGTAAGCGCTTCACCTTCTACCTTCTGAGCCTGAGAGGGGGGCTCCTACAGAGAGCGTGGCGAGAGCAGCCGCACAGTACCCAGGAAGCCAGGCAGAAGCTGCCTGGTTGTGGGCGGGGCTCTCGTGAGGACGAGGAGAGCCCCGCGTGGTCCCTGAGCCTTTGTGTGGGTTTGCCCCACTGTACGGTGTCTGTAAGCAGGAGGGTGCGGCGGGCGCCTTTTGCTACGGCCCTGGAGCCCGAGAAGTTGTGGAGACCTTGCTCCGTATTCAGGGCCTGGGAACCGGAAGTCAAGCATAGTCCGGAGCCTGACCGTGGGCGGAGCTCCCTTGGAGGAGGAGGAAACCGGCCAGGCTGCACGGCAAGGAGACACAAAGGATCCCGGCTGGGATCAGCTAAGTAGAAGTACCGGCTTGGCTGGCATCTGCGCCGCACCGACGCGGGCAGCTGCATTGTCCGTCTCTCTAGCACCAGGGGCATTCTTGGAGGAAGACACGGGTGAGTTGCACCCCGCCCCCTCTTAGTATCACGAGCCTTCCTGGTATTTTCTCGGCAGCTCCACCGCATGGTCGCAGGCAGCTGCATGCTTATCTGCAACAAGGGGCTGGAGAGGAGACATGGGTGAGTTACACCCCTCCCCCGATTAGTTTACGGATCCTTTTGGGGCCTTATTTCGGCTGTACCTGCAGCTAAGGGGCTAGTGGAAGCCCTGTGTCAGATGGACACGCACGGCGAGGAGAGCCCTGACCTAGGGGACAAGAGCATTGTGAAGAAACCCAGGAGGGGCCGCCGAAGTTGAGGCCAGTCGGCCTGACGGTCGCCCCTATGTTAAAAGGGGCCATAATGTGACTATGTTCCATTTTGCATAATATGTGGTGATCCTTTTCTAGCAGTGATTCTACTGTACCGTGTGCACACTGCTAGTAGTTCCTAAGGTGCACTACTAATGAGGTTTAGGCATAATGTGTTGTGCCAGGGGCAGTCCTAGCTAGTAGTTACTGGCTACCCTTATTGTGAGGTTCATGATTTATGCCTAATGTGATGTGATGTATGCCTAATGTGTTTATGCATAATATGGTTCCACTCAGTACAGTACCTGGCCAGTAGTTACTGGTTGTGTTTTACTACCTATTCTTATGGTTCTGACTGTGGCCCGATTGGCCCTGTCATGTATATAATCCCCTGTGAATTACTACCTGGTGCCAGTTGGCACAGTGTATATTGTGTGATTATGATACTAATGTTTTTATGATAATACAAAGGCTATTTTTTATATAACCTTGTGTGGAGTTTCTTTTGTAGTGTGCCTAGTGTGTCGCTGCTGTGTGTGTGTGTTGTGCAAACGCTTTACACATTGCCTCTGGGATAAGCCTGACTGCTCGTGCCAAGCTACCAAGGGGGTGAGCAGGGGTTATCTTCAGTGTGTAACTCCCTTGCCCTGACTAGAGTGGTGGTTTCTGCCTGGCTTAGGAGCTTGCCCTAGCCAACCAGAAATCCCATTTCTAATAAATGGTCATCTCTAAACAAGAGTGCGGAGAAAGACAGAAAATGTAGATATTCTTTGCCTAACGGAAACTTGGTTAAAAGATTCAGGCCCCAATCTGTGTACAGCGGTTCAGGCAGTGTATGATATAACTAGGAAAGCTAGACAAATCTTGTTTAGGTTGGAGTTTAGCGGTGATCAACAGGTCTAATTTATTAATTGAGGAACTTCTCGCTAGCAGAAACTTTTCTTTTTAATGGTTTTCTACCTAAAAATATAATGGACTTGTTTGTTATAGTATTGGCCTCCCAGACCATTGCTCTAACTTTGGCTCTTGTTTGGCTATCCTACTACTAGCAACCTACTAGTCAGAGAACGTTTGCGTATTGGGGGATTTCGATATCAAAAGGGACAACAAAAATAATGGGGACTTTCTAGAATGTGTGTACCAAAAATATCAAAGGAGAGTGAGATCGTATGATCTGGGAGGATCCCTGAGGAGAAATCTGTGGGAGGCTCAACAACTATTTTCGGTTAGCGGTATGTTTTTGCCACTGACGTACTAGTAGTTGATAGCGTCATTATTGTGTCTTTTGCTCCACCAGGAGGTAACTCTCTGACCCAAGAGATTATGTGGGATCCACAACAGGATAAAAGATCTAAAATTACCTGCAATCTAGGGAAAATTGATTTATTAGAACCTAGATGGGGTAAAGTTAAAAACAACAATAGATGTGTATAGGGATGTATAAGGTGTCCCCCACATCGTTCGATTAAAAAACAGAACAGGTCTACATGTTTCAGCCTATTTGTACCCCAGCGGGTTGGTGGCTTTTGTCAGGACCAACAAGGATAGAAGATTCCCTTTCTTTTCCCCAGTTGGGACACTGTCCCCTGGTTTGTTCTTTATGCAGATAGGTTCACTCTTCTAGAGTGATGGAGAAAATACTTTTCTTCTCTGCAATGAGGCAAATAAACAACATGCAATACATGTAAAACTGTTTCAATTTAGTAACATATATATATATATATTACGCTCCATTCCACCTTCTGGCGATCTGTGCACTCTACGTGACGGGTGCAGGCCAGCAAAATGGAGGTGGGTCCATTTAAATATTAAAGCTCCTGCCTTCCAGTAAGACATACTGCACTCACGGGGTTCATTTCAAGACTTTATTGCGAGGACGCGTTTCGGCGTGTCTGCCTTCTTCTAGCTCGCTTTAGCAACAAGCAGCAAATGAGTGTCAGTACTTTTAAAATCATAAATCAGTTCCCATTGGGTGCATCAAGTAAAAGGAAGAAGGGGATTGGTCAGTCCCATAACAATGTCTTTTACCTCCATGGTTGCTGCAGAGAATGATAGTATACTCCGGGAGTTTTTTATCAACATTAAACAGTCTGGATGACTTCATGTAAGTATTACAAATTGCGCCGCTTGATGGGCACCCCAAAGAAAAACGTTGTATTACATTCTTCCCTTTACTGCCGCCAATGCTGTACAAAGTACCTCCACTCGCTGTTGAAATCACTGCTTTAGAGACCCTTCGTCAAACCATGTGGCTCCATGGCAATCAGCGCAGGAGTCAGCAAATCTCAGTTTCTCCACCAGTCTGGATGACTGGCGACTATATCGATGCTGGTACCCCGGAGTATACTATCATTCTCTGCAGCAACCATGGAGGTAAAAGACGTTGATATGGGAGTGACCAATCACCAGTAGGTAGTTCTAGTTAGGAACTAGTTTCCATAGGAAAAGCGTTTTTTGATTTGCCAATATCTTTGGCGCCGTTTGACGAATCTTCGCTAAATTTTCAAAACTAATGGGGCGCTTCAGTCAGCTCCTGTCTTGAATTTTTCGGTGTGATTCATCAAGCGGGGGCCTAGAAAAAAGGGGGGTCCCAAAACATGTTTTCTCCATGTTAATTTCCATAGGAAACTTTTGTTGCAGCTACAGCCTGAACTGCAGAACGGAATTACACCAAATTTGGCAGAAAGGTAGCTCTTGCTCCAGAGTACACTCTTTGCTTTAAATGGTGTGAATCCATTCAGTAGTTTTTGAAATATTAAAGGAAAAAGAAATATCGATATCTGGGTGCTGCCTAACCACACGCTCATCGTGAGATCTGATTGGCTGTCAGCACTTCATCCAGGAAGAGCTGGCAGCCATCTTGGGACCAATATACATGATAGCACCCCATTAAAATGCTATGCAGTGAATAGAAGGTTTTGAGGGTCACCAAACGGAGAACGTATAAAGGGTGATAACAGACTTTAGCTACATTATAATTCATTTGTTGATGATACCATACTAATTTTAGGAATTGTGGTGTGTTCTAAGGTGATTTTACCCTGTGAAAAAGCCTTCTGCTGGGATATCCTGAATCATGTTTGAGAGAAAACTATTTTCTCGTGCTTTTCCCATAGAGGTTTGGAAGGTGCTCCAGAAGCTAAAATGAGAGCATAGTTTCTGTAAATTCACATTATCTTTCTCAGTCATTTGAGAATGATGTCTGACATTCTCAGTAAAACATGTGCATCCAACAAAGGACAGAGACTGTCAGTTGATTCCTTTGTGTTCTACTGCAGCTTCCCAGAGCGTTCTAAAGAACAACTAGAGCGCTAACTGTCTTACTTAAGACAAAAGTGTGGCACACCTGAAGCCATCTTGATTGGAATAAACTGGTAACACTTAAAACATTTAATTTAAAAAGGAACAAAATGAGGGGGTTCATTTTGTCATAGAAATTATGCTTAGTGCTTTAGAAAGAAAAATCAGGATGTTTTAAGTGAGATCTCCAATATCTTCCTGTTATACTTCAACGGGAGCAGCCTGTCAGTTGATTCCTTTGTGTTCTACTGCAGCTTCCCAGAGTGTTCTAAAGAACACCTAGAGCGCTAACAGTCTAACTTATGACAAAAGTATGGCACACCTGAAGTCATCTTGATTGGAATAAACTGGTAACACTTAAAACATTTAATTTAAAAAGGAACAAAATGAGGGGGTTCATTTTGCCATAGAAATTATGGTTAGTGCTGCAGAAAGAAAAATTAGGGCATGTTTTAAGTGAGATCTCAAATCCTCTTCTATTTCATTAAAAATTCTGACATGCAGACTGAAACATGCACTTTCAATACCAACAGCAGACTTCCAGTTAACTCCGTGGTGAGCAGTAGCTTTATTACAGTGATCTAATGAGCAACTAGAGTGCTAACATTCTGAATTTATGGCAAATGTGTGACACATCTGAATGCCTTCTTGATGGAATCAAAGTAAAAAACTGAAAGCAGTTCCTACTGAGGAGACTGCAGTAAATGAGGAAATTAGGAAACTTCATAACAAATAAGTCCCAAGATGGGACTCCCAAGATGGCGACCAGAGAAAAAAGAGCCCAAATGTAGCACAAATATCACCCAGATGTAGCCCACATATAGCCCAATGACAGAGGTGTGCAAAACACTTTTTATTTTTTGTTTTTTGGCAGTTGTATATAGTGCAGACTGGTCTGGTATTGGAGCATTGCATCTTACTTAGACCCCTTATTGCGTATTTTGCACAAAGTACTTGAGATTGATCTTGCGAAACATTGAACTTTACTGTTCTGTTAACCTGAAGTTGCTCCGAGCCGGTCTTTGTAACACCCGTTTTTACCTACTGGTTTTAATTAATTCTCATTGTATTGTATTAAGAAAGAGGATTTACTGTTTTTATGTATACTTTTATGATCTATGTTTCTAAATCGGATCGAATAAAGTTTATTGAATTGAATTGAAGTCTCCCAAGATGGCCACCAGAGAAAAAGGAGCCCACATGTAGCACAAATATCACCCAGATGTAGCCCACGTATAGCCCAATGACAGAAGTGTGGAAAACACTTTTTATTCTTTGTTTTTTTGCAGTTTTATATAGTGCAGGCTGGTCAGGTATAGGAGTACTTTACATGAGCATTGGTTACATCATACAAGGACAAACTCATTTTGGTTGTACGCATGGGGAGATTAAGTGATTTGACCAGAATCAAAGAATGTCGAGCTGAAGCAGAAACTCCAACCTGGTTCCCCAGTTGCAAAGTCTGCAGCTCTGGAAGTAACACCACATCCTCTCCCCTAAGCGTAACATTTAATCAAGTGGTCAACTGGATAAAAAAAATAAAGATAACAAATAATTTAAAAGAGCTTTGTCGCTATTTGAGAACTCAGAAAATATGTCCTCATTTTAGTTTTTTAGAGCGCTAACCATAATTTTTATGCAAATAAGACCCTCTCATTTCTATAATTTCTAAAGGAAATGCTTTAGATACTACAGTTCTGATTACATCAAGATGACGTCAGGAGTCCCACACTTTTGTAATAAATATAGAATGTTAGCAATCTAGTTTTTCATTAGGATACTGTTGGGAGGCAGAGGTCAGGGGCATGGACTCGGAAAATTGAAGGCAGGTAGGAGGGTGCAGAGGCAACAATTTGACCATACTGGGCAGGCAGGAAGGGCAGTGGTAGCACAACATGGAGGGCAGTGGAAAGGAGGGCACGGGCAACAAACCAACAATGCAGGACAGGCAAGAGAGGCTGTGGCAATATAATAGACCATTGAGTGCAGAAGGAAGAGGCAGTGGTAGTACAACCATACATGCCAACAGAGCTGATTCAGGCAGGAAACACCCAATGTTTTTAAGCCCAAAAGGGCTTTATTTTATCTGTCTCTTGTCTACAATCTCCTCTTTTTCAATGTAAGACAATGGGGAAAATCAATTCCCCAGTTTTTTTTCCAAAATCTCCCTCTTACCAAGTTCAAAATGTTAGCAAGTATGATACATTGGATCATGGAAGGCAGGAGGAATTGGGGTAGGGACATGGACTTGCATAACAGAGGACAGGAGGGACATGGACAGGTGCACCAAACTGACCTTACAGGGCAGGCATCAGGGTTTGCAGCAGCACAATACACCACACAGGGCATGCGGGACAGCAGTGCAGCACAACAAACCATGGAAAGCAATAGGGAGGGGACAGGACCATGCACATGGACAACAGAGAACAGAGGGGAAAGCGGCAATGGCAGCAAGCTGACCATACTAGACAGACAGGAGAGAAAGCTGCAGCATAACGGACCATAAAGGGCAGGAGGGAGGGATCAGGGGCATGGCAATGGAACAGACAAGCCAGGAGGGAGAATTGTTATTCCTATCAGCCAATTTCGCTTTTAAACAGCGACTATAAGATCTATGCCAAAATCTTGGCCAATAGGCTGAATGGGTTAATGGCTGAGATGGTGCATGATGACCAGAAAGGGTTTATACGTGGAAGATCTCTGAAAGACTTGACTTGTGTACTAATTGGCTCAATAGACCTGGCAACCTCTTATAAGCTCCCGCTGGCGGTAGTGGCTCTGGATGCCACCAAGGCTTTCGACCAGGTAAATTGGGCCTACCTAAAAGCCGTGGCAAAATCTTAGAATCTTGGGTCAAATTTCTGCAGGGCCCTGGCGGGTTTCTACGAGGTTCCAGAAGCTAGAGTTTTGGTCAACGGCTCCCTAACTGACCCTGTACGTATTACCAGGGGTACAAGGCAGAGTTGCCCCTTATCACTGCTCCTTTTTAACCTTTATATAGAGCCTTTAGCTAGGAAAATCAGGGAGGATTCTGATATTGTACTTTTTAAATACAACGACTGGAGCAAGAAACTGGGTTTATATGCGGATGATATTCTCATTTACACTACTAATCTGCAAGATACCCTGACTCGTATTATGACTTTGACGGCCGACTTTGGAAAGATCTTGGGTTATGACATCAACAGGGGCAAGACGGAGATTATGACCTGGAACCTAGATGCAGGAGGTGATGCTAGAAGAGGAGAAATGAGATATTTGGGAGTCATGATATCACAGGACATCAATAAAATAACTAAAGTTAACTTTGAGAATGTTAAGAAAGAGGTTTGTAGACTTCTAAAGATTTGGTCTCATCTTCAGCTATCTCATTTGGGACGGGTAAATTTAGTTAAAATGATCGTCCTCCCGAAGCTCACTTTTCTTTTTGATACTATACTCCTGCCTTTTGAGAAGGAATGGTTAAAGAAGATGCAAAGCCAGATCAGTACTTTTATTTGGTCAAGTAAAGGCCCAAGGATAGCATGGAAAAAACTGAGAAGGAGGGTGGAGAAAGGAGGTCTAGCACTGCCAGATCTGCTGTTCTACTCATGGGCCTTTTTATTGAAGAACGGGAGAATGTTGTTCAACATACCAAGACCAACCAAGACTGGGGGCATGTGGGCCATGATGTCGAGTCTAGAGGTAGGGGGCAAACATGGGTTCCTGTTTAAATATGCAGATCCAAAGTATTTTAAAAAGGTCAGGTTAAAGATTTTGAAGGGGCTGGCTGAGACTTGGTACAAGATCAGGAAAGTTTTAAAAATACCATATTACAGTCCACTGGCTCCTATCTGGGACTCACCTGGCTCCCCGGAATGGACAAAAGATGCTCTTGCAGGACCATTATTAAAGGCGGGTTTTACACGATGGGAGCACATAATTCAAGATGGTAAACTGATCACTTGGGAAATGTGTAACCAACAAGCAGACCACAAATTATCCAGATTTAAATACCTTCAAATGTGGAGCTGGCATCAAGCCCCGGAAACAATAATGGGGGAATGAAATGAGCTGGTAGTTCGATTGATGCAAGAGACAGTAGTCAAGAAGGAGCTGGCTGTCATTTATTGGTTGATGATTGATCTGGAGGACGGAGTTTTCACCTTGCCAACGGAACTGTGGGAAAGATACTTGCCGGAGGCATCGTTGGAACATCAATGGCAAGTATCTATGACCATGTTATTTAAAATAGTTAAACCTGCATACCTGAGAAGAAATCATCATTTCTCCATTCACAGAGCCTACTGGTCCCCCCAGAGATTATCACAGTTTGGGAGAGGAGGTGAAGTTGCCTGTCCGAAGTGCGGTAGTATGAGAGAGGACGATGTACATATGTTTGTGCTTTGTCTGGAGATCCAGACATTCTGGAAAGACGTGAGTAGGGCCTTGTCCAGTATGTTGGAGGTTAACATCGAGGTAAGCGCCATGCTTGTTATTTTCGGATGTGTGGATTCGCTGGTAAAAATTACAAAGAATCAGGCAAGGCTGATCTTTTACTGTGTGCTATTGGCACGTAGGGAGATATGCAAACAATAGGTGGCCGTGGCTCCTCCTAGTTTCGATGATTGGATGCGCTCTGTTAAGCACATAGCCAGTCTGGATATGTTGGGATTTAGAAATCACAGTTTTTGGCTACCAATGCTTGAATGGTGTGAGCAACAAGTTTAAGTAAACAAAAACAGGGGTCCGATGATTAAGCCTTCTCTGCCTCAACTGGCACTTTTGTCTTTTTTTTCTTCCTGCTTCCTGTTCTTCCCCAGATAATTGGGAGCGGGCAGAGAGAGATAAAAAGTGAACTATGGAAGATGGAGGTTAAATCCGAGGGCGGCATAGAGCGCAATCCCCAAATCTTCTTTCCTGTTTCCAGCACATAAGGGCAGGACACTTTATCCAAATGTGCAAGTGGAAGAGTGTTCCTTTTTAAGAGGCAAATGAGGGGGAAAAAAAAGCAGAAGGGAGGGAATAGGGGTCTGCACATGGAAAACGGTGGGCAGGGGGCAAGGGGGCAGGGCAGGAGCAGCAAGCTGACCATGGAGGTCAGGCAGGATGGGCACTAGAAGCACAACACACCATGGAGGTCAACAGTGAGACTATAATGGCATACACACAGACCATGGAGGGAAGATGGGAGGGGGTCAGGGGCAGCTAGCTGACCAAACAGGGAAGGTGTGAGGGGCCGTGGCAGCACAGAAGACCATGCATGGCAAGCGAGAAGGTTAGTGGCAGCACAATGGCCAAGATGGGCAAGAAGGAGGGGGCAGGGGCATGCACAAAGGACCATGGAGGATAGAAGGATGGGGTAGGAGCTGGGCACAGACAAGAGAGTTCAGGGGAAGGGGCATCACAACAGACCACGCGGGCAGACAGGAGGAGAAGTTGCAGCACAACAGACCAGGGAGGGCAGAAGGGTGTGGCAGTAAAATGGACCATGGAGGACAGGGGGAAGGGGATAGGGGCATGGAACGTGTACAGGCAGGGTGGAGGTGACAGGGAGAGGTTACAGTCATCTGACAATGCTAGGCAGATAGGAGGGGAGTGGCAGCTCAACAGAACACTCAGAGTAGATAGGAAGGGCAGGTCCATGGAACATGGTGGGCAAAAAGGATGGATCAGGGGCATGCACACAGACATCGGAGGGCAGGGCGAAGGAGAGTAGGGGCAGCAAGCTGAGCACAGAGGCTAAGCAGGAGGTCAATAATGGGGCACAGAATTGGTCAACGGAGGGCAGGAGGAATGGACTGGGACATAATGCTAAATGGAGGGCAGTGGCAGCACATCAGACCATGCATGGCAGGAGGGAGGAGGCTAGTGCATGGATTCAGACAGCAGAGGATAGGATAGGGAGGAAGTGGATGGGGCAGCAGGCTAACTGTGCAGAGAAGGCGGGAAGGCCAGTGGCAGAACTATGGCCACACAGGGCTGTAACGAGGGAGCAGGGGCATGGACTTGGACAATGAATGGCAAGGAGGAGGGGAGGCAGGAGCAGCAAGCTTGGGTGGGGGCAGCACAATGCCAAGCCAGCCCCTGCTTCCAACCCCCCACCATCCATTGTGGTAGGCATCTTACTTAACATTAAAAAAAAACTAGAAATTTGCTGAAAAAAACAAAGATTACAGGGACGTTGTAGTTAGACTCAGATTTCACTCGTACAAAACCAGTGAAATTCAACAGTTATAGTTACCTGAGCTAACTATAACTTGCGCCCCCGCAATGACTGCTTATGACCTCAGAGATTACACCATTCATGACATGGTCAGTGACATCACTCATGACCACTCATGACATCTCAAATGAGCTGGGAATGGAACTATAATAGCTAGAACTTTATTTAGGGATAGGGTGTGTACATTAACACCCCTTTTATTTTAATTTCTTTCATGTAAGAACCACTATAATACGCAACGTGGCCAGATCAATATGGCCAATAGCCTTTCACTTTAAAGTAATGTGCAGTCCATTGTTTATGTTGATGTTTGCAATCGTATGTATGTTTGTTATGAACAAGTCACGTTCACGAATATACAGGTACGGCGGTCATGGGGCAAGATATGCTGAAATGACATTGTGTGCATATTAACACTTGTTTTCTTTTCTTTAATGTATGCATTCCTGAATTTTCTCATCGTGACCAGGCCAATATCGCCGACAGCTTTTTGGTTTAATGTAATATGCAGTCCTCTGTTAATGTTGGCAACTGGAGGCATTTGTACATTTAAATAAGGAAGCTACAATGACGTTTTGTATCGTGATCAAGGTTCAGACGAGCCGATACGCATGGATCGCGTCCTTTGCAGATTAAATACTTCCAAACTACAACCTGAGTGCTGATTCCTTCCTTGTAAGAGTAAGAGGAGATTGAATATATACATATATATACCTCTCTTGCCTCTTTCTGCAGCTCACTCTCTTCTTTCTGCACCTCTCTTGCCTCTTTCTGCACCTCTTTTGCCTCTTTCTGCACCTCTCCTGTCTCTTTCTGCACCTCTCTTGCCTCTTTCTGCACCTCTCTTGACTCTTTCTGCACCTCTCTTGACTCTTTCTGCACCTCTCTTGCCTCTTTCTGCACCTCTCTTGCCTCTTTCTGCACTTCTCTTGCCTCTTTCTGCACCTCTCTAGCCTCTTTCTGCACCTCTCTTGCCTCTTTCTCCACCTCTCTTGCCTCTTTCTCCACCTCTCTTGCCTCTTTCTGCACCTTTCTTGCCTCTTTCTGCACTTTGCTCGCTTCTTTCTGCGCCTTTCTTCCTGTTTCTGCACCTCTCTTGCCTCTTTCTGCACCTTTCTTCCTCTTTCAGCACCTCTATTGCCTCTTTCTGCGCCTCTTGCCTCTTTCTGCACTTCTCTTGCTTCTTTCTGTACCTCACTTCCCTCTTTCTGTGCCTTTCTTCCTCTTTCTGTACCTCTCGTGCCTCTTTCTACACCTCTCTTGCCTCTTTCTGCACCTTTCTTGCCTCTTTCTGCACCTCAGTTGCCTCTTTCTGCACCTCTCTTGCCTCTTTCTGCAGCTTACTCTCTTCTTTCTGCACCTCTCTTGCCTCTTTCTGCACCTCTCTTGCCTCTTTCTGCACCTTTCTTCCTCTTTCTGCACCTCTCTTGCCTCTTTCTGCACCTCGCTTGTGTCTTTCTGCACCTCTCTTGCCTCTTTCTGCACCTCACTTGCCTCTTTCTGCGCCTTTCTTCCTCTTTCTGCACCTCACTCTCTTCTTTTTTCAACTCTCTTGCTTCCTCCTGCCCCTTTCTTGCTTTTTTCCAGACTTCTCTTGGTTCTTTCTGTACCTCTTGTGCCTCTTTCATCACTTCTCCTGCTTCTTTCTGCACCTCTCTTGCCTCTTTCTGCACCTCTCTTGTCTCTTTCTGCACCTCTCTTGACTCTTTCTGCACCTCTCTTGACTCTTTCTGCTCCTCTCTTGCCTCTTTCTGCACTTCTCTTGCCTCTTTCTGACCTCTCTAGCCTCTTTCTGCACCTCTCTTCCTTCTTTCTGTACCTCTCTTGCCTCTTTCTCCACCTCTCTTGCCTCTTTCTGCACCTTTCTTGCCTCTTTCTGCACTTTGCTCGCTTCTTTCTGCGCCTTTCTTCCTGTTTCTGCACCTCTCTTGCCTCTTTCTGCACCTTTCTTCCTCTTTCAGCACCTCTCTTGCCTCTTTCTGCACCTCTTGCCTCTTTCTGCACTTCTCTTGCTTCTTTCTGTACCTCACTTGCCTCTTTCTGTGCCTTTTTTCCTCTTTCTTTACCTCTCATGCCTCTTTCTACACCTCTCTTGCCTCTTTCTGCACCTTTCTTGCCTCTTTCTGCACCTCACTTGCCTCTTTCTGCACCTCTCTTGCCTCTTTCTGCAGCTTACTCTCTTCTTTCTGCACCTCTCTTGCCTCTTTCTGCACCTCTCTTGCCTCTTTCTGCGCCTTTCTTCCTCTTTCTGCACCTCACTCTCTTCTTTTTTCAACTCTCTTGCTTCCTCCTGCCCCTTTCTTGCTTTTTTCCACACTTCTCTTGGTTCTTTCTGTACCTCTTGTGCCTCTTTCATCACTTCTCCTGCTTCTTTCTGCACCTATCTTCCTCTTTTTGTACCTCTCCTGCTTCTTTCTGCACTTTTCTTGCCTCTTCCTGCACTTCTCTTGCTTCTTTCTGCATCGTGACCAGGGCAATATGGCCGACAGCTTTTTTGGTTTATTGTAATAATTAGTCCTTTTTTAAGGTTGGCAACTGGAGGCATTTGTACATTTAAATAAGGGAGCCAAAACGTGTGGATCGCATCCTTAGTAGATTAAATACTTCCAAACTACAACCAGAGTGCTGGTTCCTTCCTTGTAAGAGTGAGAGGAGATCGAATATATACATATATATATATATCTTGCCTCTTTCAGAACCTCTTGCCTCTTTCAGCACCTCTCTTGCCTCTTTCTGCATCCTCTCTTGCCTCTTTCTCCACTACTTTTGCCTCTTTCTGCACCTCTCTTGCCTCTTTCTGCACTTCTCTTGCTTCTTTCTGCACCTTTCTTCCTGTTTCTGCACCTCTGTTGCCTCTTTCTGCACCTCTCTTGCCTCTTTCTGCACCTTTCTTCCTCTTTCTGCATCTCTCTTGCCTCTTTCTACACCTCTCTTGCCACTTTCTGCACCTCTCTTGCCTCTTTCTGCAGGTCACTCTCTTCTTTCTGTACCTCTCTTGCCTCTTTCTCCACTTCTCTTACTTCTTTCTGCACCTTTCTTCCTGTTTCTGCACCTCTCTTGCCTCTTTCTGCACCTTTCTTCACCTTTCTTGCCTCTTTCTGAACCTCACTTGCCTCTTTCTGCGCCTTTCTTCCTCTCTCTGCCTCTCTTGCCTCTTTCTGTACCTCTCTTACCTCTTTCTGCACCTCTCTTGCCTCTTTCTACAGCTCACTCTCTTCCTTCTGTACCTCTCTTGTCTCTTTCTGCGACTCTTACCTCTTTCTGCAGCTCACTCTCTTCTTTCTGCACCTCTCTTGCCTCTTTCTGCACCTCTATTGCCTCTTTCTGTAACTTGCTTCCTCTTTCTGCACCTCTCTTGCCTCTTTCTGCACCTCTCTTGTGTTTTTCTGCACCTCTCTTGCCTCTTTTTGCACCTCACTTGCCTCTTTCTGTGCCTTTCTTCCTCTTTCTGCACCTCACTCTCTTCTTTTTTCAACTCTCTTGCTTCCTCCTGCCCCTTTCTTGCTTTTTTCCACACTTCTCTTGCTTCTTTCTGCACCTCTTGTGCCTCTTTCATCACTTCTGCTGCTTCTTTCTGCACCTTTCTTCCTCTTTTTGCACCTCTCCTGCTTCTTTCTGCACTTTTCTTGCCTCTTTCTGCACCTCTCTTGCCTCTTTCTGCACTTCTCTTGCTTCTTTCTGCACCTTTCTTCCTGTTTCTGCACCTCTCTTGCCTCTTCTTTCTGCACCTTTCTTCCTCTTTCTGCATCTCTCTTGCCTCTTTCTACACTTCTCTTGCCACTTTCTGTACCTCTCTTGCCTCTTTCTGCAGGTCCCTCTCTTCTTTCTGCACCTCTCTTGCCTCTTTCTCCACTTCTCTTGCATCTTTCTGCACCTTTCTTCCTGTTTCTGCACCTCTCTTGCCTCTCTCTGCACCTTTCTTCACCTTTCTTGCCTCTTTCTGAACCTCACTTGCCTCTTTCTGCGCCTTTCTTCCTCTTTCTGCCTCTTTTGCCTCTTTCTACACCTCTCTTACCTCTTTCTGCACCTCTTTTGCCTCTTTCTGCACCTCTCTTGCCTCTTTCTACAGCTCACTTTCTTCTTTCTGTACCTCTCTTGCCTCTTTCTGCGACTCTCTTACCTCTTTCTGCAGCTCACTCTCTTCTTTCTGCACCTCTCTTGCCTCATTCTGCACCTCTCTTGCCTTTTTCTACACCTTTCTTGCCTCTTTCTGCACCACTCTTGCCTCTTTCTACACCTCTCTTGCCTCTTTCTGCACCTCTCTTGCCTCTTTCTGCACCACTCTTGCCTCTTTCTACATCTCTCTTGCCTCTTTCTGCACCTCTCTTGCCTCTATCTGCACCTCTCTTGCCTCTATCTGCACCTCTATTGCCTTTCTACTCTACCAAAATATAGCAAAACTGCAGCTGACTATACATTTGGCACCTCAGTTTTAATGTCCACAATATCTTAGAGTCCTGTGCCCATATCCTCCAAGACCTGCTGCAGTTGGGTCTCACTGGAAATCCAGAAATACAAAATGAAAGAATGGAGGCAGCACCAGGGATGAAGTCACAATAGTCAATATGTCTTTATTCTTCTTTAGCCGCCGCAATACGAGGCTCTTCTGATTGCAACGACTGGAGTGGATTTTGACTCCATTCGTCCAGGGGTGATGCCGGTAGCTATACACTACTGTCTTCTGACTCCTTAGAACTACCTTTTGTTCAGATTTTTATGGACGTATGCCACCTACAAATTAATATGTGCATTCCGGCGCGGGGGATATTTTGAACGCAATCACAAATCTGCGTGTTCGGGTGCTTCTGATTATTTAATCACGTAGTACTCCATCAGATATCTGTGGGGGAGTTATTACAGACAACAGACGTCAGTCGGAATATTATACTGACACTATATAGGGACACTCAAGTGCTCCGGCCGGAATTTGACCTTACATTCTCTACAACCTTGGGCTGACCATCGCCTTGATTCTGAAAGTGGGACTTGTTCGATACAGAAATCTCTTGCCCTGATGAAGTTCCTTTAAAAGGAACGAAACGCGTTGGCTGTTGTCCTGTTGTTTTAACCTAAAGAAGAATAAAGACATATTGACTATTGTGACTTCATCCCTGGTGCTGCCTCCATTCTTTCATTTTGCCTTTCTACTCTATTCTTGCCTCTTTCTGCACCTCTCTTGCCTCTTTCTGTACCTTTCTTCCTCTTTCTGCACCTCTCTTGCCTCTTTCTGCACCTCTCTTGCCTCTTTCTGTACCTCTCTTGTCTCTTTCTGCACCTCTCTTGCCTCTTTCTGCAGGTCACTCTCTTCTTTCTGCACCTCTCTTGCCTCTTTCTCCACTTCTCTTACTTCTTTCTGCACCTTTCTTCCTGTTTCTACACCTCTCTTGCCTCTTTCTGTACCTTTCTTCACCTTTCTTGCCTCTTTCTGAACCTCACTTGCATCTTTCTGCGCCTTTCTTCCTCTTTCTGCCTCTCTTGCCTCTTTCTACACCTCTCTTACCTCTTTCTGCACCTCTCTTGCCTCTTTCTGCACCTCTCTTGCCTCTTTCTACAGCTCACTCTCTTCTTTCTGTACCTCTCTTGCCTCTTTCTGCGACTCTCTTACCTCTTTCTGCAGCTCACTCTCTTCTTTCTACACCTCTCTTGCCTCTTTCTGCACCTCTCTTGCCTCTTTCTGTAACTTTCTTCCTCTTTCTGCACCTCTCTTGCCTCTTTCTGCACCTCTCTTGTGTCTTTCTGCACCTCTCTTGCCTCTTTCTGCACCTCACTTGCCTCTTTCTGTGCCTTTCTTCCTCTTTCTGCACCTCACTCTCTTCTTTTTTCAACTCTCTTGCTTCCTCCTGCCCCTTTCTTGCTCTTTTCCACACTTCTCTTGCTTCTTTCTGCACCTCTTGTGCCTCTTTCATCACTTCTGCTGCTTCTTTCTGCACCTTTCTTCCTCTTTTTGCACCTCTCCTGCTTCTTTCTGCACTTTTCTTGCCTCTTCCTGCACTTCTCTTGCTTCTTTCTGCATCGTGACCAGGCCAATATGGCCGACAGCTTTTTGGTTTATTGTAATATGTAATCCTTTTTAAGGTTGGCAACTGGAGGCATTTGTACATTTAAATAAGGAAGCTACAATGACGTCTTGTATCGTGATCAAGGTTCGGACGAGCCGAAACGTGTGGATTGCATCCCTAGTAGATTAAAAACTTCCAAACTACAACCCGAGTGCTGATTCCTTCCTTGTAAGAGTGAGAGGAGATTGAATATATACATATATATATCTCTTGCCTCTTTCAGCACCTCTTGCCTCTTTCAGCACCTCTCTTGCCTCTTTCTGCATCTCTCTTGCCTCTTTCTCCGCTACTTTTGCCTCTTTCTGTACCTCTCTTGCCTCTTTCTGCACTTCTCTTGCTTCTTTCTGCGCCTTTCTTCCTGTTTCTGCACCTCTGTTGCCTCTTTGTGCACCTCTCTTGCCTCTTCTTTCTGCATCTTTCTTCCTCTTTCTGCATCTCTCTTGCCTCTTTCTACACCTCTCTTGCCACTTTCTGTACCTCTCTTGCCCCTTTCTGCAGGTCACTCTCTTCTTTCTGCACCTCTCTTGCCTCTTTCTCCACTTCTCTTGCTTCTTTCTGCACCTTTCTTCCTGTTTCTGCACCTCTCTTGCCTCTTTCTGCACCTTTCTTCACCTTTCTTGCCTCTTTCTGAACCTCACTTGCCTCTTTCTGCACCTTTCTTCCTCTTTCTGCCTCTTTGGCCTCTTTCTACACCTCTCTTACCTCTTTCTGCACCTCTCTTGCCTCTTTCTGCAGCTCACTCTCTTCTTTCTGTACCTCTCTTGCCTCTTTCTGCGACTCTCTTACCTCTTTCTGCAGCTCACTCTCTTCTTTCTGCACCTCTTGCCTCATTCTGCACCTCTCTTGCCTTTTTCTACACCTTTCTTGCCTCTTTCTGCACCACTCTTGCCTCTCTTTCTACACCTCTCTTGCCTCTTTCTGCACCTCTCTTGCCTCTTTCTGCACCACTCTTGCCTCTTTCTACATCTCTCTTGCCTCTTTCTGCACCTCTCTTGCCTCTATCTGCACCTCTCTTGCCTCTATCTGCACCTCTATTGCCTTTCTACTCTACCAAAATATCGCAAAACTGCAGCTGACTATACGTTTGGCACCTCAGTTTTAATGTCCACAATATCTTAGAGTCCTGTGCCCGTAACCGCCGTGACCTGCTGCAGTTGGGTCTCACTGGAAATCCAGAAATACAAAATGAAAGAATGGAGGCAGCACCAGGGATGAAGTCATAATAGTCAATATGTCTTTATTCTTCTTTAGCCGCCGCAATACGAGGCTCTTCTGATTGCAACGACTGGAGTGTATTTTGACTCCATTCGTCCAGGGGTGATGCCGGTAGCTATACACTACTGTCTTCTGACTCCTTAGAACTACCTTTTGTTCAGATTTGTATGGACGTACGCCACCTACAAATTAATATGTGCATTCCGGCACGGGGGATATTTTGAACGCAATCCCAAATCTGCGTGTTCGGATCCTTCTGATTATTTAATCACGTAGTACTCCGTCAGATATCTGTGGGGGAGTTATTACAGACAACAGACGTCAGTCGGAATATTATACCGACACTATATAGGGACACTCACGTGCTCCGGCCGGAATTTGACATTACATTCTCTACAACCTTGGGCTGACCATCGCCTTGATTCTGAAAGTGGGACTTGTTCGATACAGAAATCTCTTGCCCTGATGAAGTTCCTTTAAAAGGAACGAAACGCGTTGGCTGTTGTACTGTTGTTTTAACCTAAAGAAGAATAAAGACATATTGACTATTGTGACTTCATCCCTGGTGCTGCCTCCATTCTTTCATTTTGCCTTTCTACTCTACTCTTGCCTCTTTCTGCACCTCTCTTGCCTCTTTCTGCACTTCTCTTGCCTCTTTCTGCACCTTTCTTCTTCTTTCTGCACCTCTCTTGCCTCTTTCTGTACCTCTCTTGTCTCTTTCTTCACCTCTCTTGCCTCTTTCTGCACCTCACTTGCCTCTTTCTGCAGCTTTCTTCCTTTTTCTGCACCTCACTCTCTTCTTTTTGCAACTATCTTGCTTCTTTCTGTGCCTCTCTTGCTTCTTTCCACACTTCTCTTGCTTCTTTCTGCACCTCTCTTGCCTCTTTCATCACTTCTCCTGCTTCTTTCTGCACCTTTCTTCCTCTTTTTGTACCTCTCTTGCTTCTTTCTGCACTTTTCTTGTCTCTTTCTGCACTTCTCTTGTTTCTTTCTGCACCTTTCTTTCTCTTTCTGTACATGTCTTACCTATCTAGGTGTAGTTTTAAATTAGCATTTAAAAAACCTTAGAAATTCAATGAAAACCCACAGGTTTCAGGGACGGTATAGATAGAAATTAGCATTTAAAAAACCTTCGAAATTCACTGAAAAAAACACAGGTTTCAGGGACGTTATAGTTAGAAATTAGCATTTAAAAAACCTCAATTATTAACTGAAAAAAACACAGGTTTCAGGGACGTTATAGTTAGTCTGACATTTCACTCGTACAAAACCAGAGAAATTCAGCCAGTATAGTTAGCTGAGCTAACTATAACTCACGCCTCCGCAATGCACTGCTGATGACGTCACATATTACATCACTCATGACATGGTCAGTGACATCACTGATGACATCGCTGAGGACATCTCAAATAAATACACAGAATAAACGGTATGGATGTTTTTCAATAAGCATTTATTGAACAGTTGTTATTCTAGTGTAAAATAGGTGTGCTGAAACAACCATGAGACAGAAACATATAAATGATTAGAAGCACTAAGAAAGTAAAAGGAATGTAGATTTCTACCATTTTACCAAAACCATGAATACAGGCAAGTATATAAAATACATGACAGTTAAATGCGAACGCCTACAATGCAACCCTAACTAGATGTACCTAAATGTACCTAGCATGTGTATAGGTGTTAAGCCAAGAATCCCTCTAGGATAAAGTCAGTCCCATTACCTGAAGTGAGAGACTGTGGGACCCCATCTTGGTCTCGAGCTGGACACCCCGCAAGGGATGTCAGACTACTGCGAGCTGGAGTATCTGCATGCAGGAACCTCAGCGTCTCGCGTCTGTGTGTCGGCAGGGAAGTCCTGATCTCCTCTGACTATCTCAGCAAGATGTGATGTTTATATACCCAAAGGTGTCCCCAGGGGTTCTACCTTGCTGTGCCATTGTCGGACTTAGGACGACATCGGGAATTAACTTTATACATAGTTAGTATGCAGGAGATGGTAGTCCTGCTGAGTTTCCAAGAATCCTCATGCATAATATATGAGGCTTTTACCAGGGAAAATCCTGCGTTCTGTGTGCTGTGTCGTATCTAGGTAAAAGGTCAGTCCCCAAGAACCGTTATGTGTGTAATGTAGGGGAGAATATAGGTGAAAGTTTAGGATGTTACCTGAGCCTATATTGGGGTACCTATATGGAATATAACAATGGAAAGAGGAAAAAACAAGGAGAAATAAACATATTTCTCCTCAATACACCTCACCTGGGGAGGCGTAGCAGTTTTGGTGCATTCCCATGTCTAACATTTATGGTAAATCTGGGAATGCATCAAAATCCATGGGTATTGTGTGGGAACACCCACGCACCACCCATTGAACTCCTCCCTGGGGCAAAGTAAATCAATGCAGCAATTTATGCTATGTTGTGTTACTCTGGATTCATCAAGCCACTCAGGCCACGCAAGGTGGCCTTGCGTGGCTTGATAAATTACATTTAAGGGTTGCGTCATGCATGCACCCCATTGTGTGGTGCAAAAGCGATGTAACCCTTTCATAAATATGGCCCTGAGTGCTTATTAAGTTAAGTAAACCGAAAGTGCAATTTGTGACATGTAAGAGCTTCATAGCAATAATAAGTCAATGTTCAAACATATAATTCAGTTTGCTAAAATAAAAAACAGCAGTGCTCACAGCAGAGATCCATGCAAAATGTAGTAAGAGAGAGGGGACTTCTGTCAAAAGCTCAAGCCCTTCTAGAATGATCTGAACAATACACATTATACAGAAAAGTATTATGACGTTTTAGAATATGCAACATCCGTTGGTAATGGATTTAAGAATCTAGAATGTTACATCACGTTTCTTTTGTTTTCCATCTGCTTTCTGTTTGCATACATGTTTTTGTTAAACACACTAACTTAATTATGTTCCGCGAAAGCATTGGTTATTAATGTAATCTTTTCTCCAGAAGTACTACATGGCCTTTAAAATGCATTAAGTTAATTCATGTTTTTGCACATTATTTCTTCCTGCACGTAACATGGAGACGGAAACTTCATATAATAAACTTCTTATATTAGACAATGGAAACCTTCACGCCTGTCAAGAGACAGCAGGGCTTCAGCTTGAAAAGTGACATATTTTTAGCTACAAAAAGGAAGCACACACGAGGGAGACTAATAAATGAAAATTAATTCACATTATTTAAAAATTTTATACAGAAAAAAACGTGCACATTAATTTGTTGTGCATGTTTAAAAATCTAGGGTTAGCGACTGAAAAATGATGTTAAGTACATCTGTTAATTAGCTTTCTCAATTTCTCTAGGTGATAATTGAAAATTATCATATCATCACCACAATATTTAAGTCATCATATCTGACCCTTTAGATTCTTTCGTAGTTAAGCTTTTTAATCTATTGTACTCCTCAGCCATTCTCCTGGGTGGGAAATCGGTATCCTCAGACCCTCCAACAAATGGGGCATGATAAACTGACGTCCTCTCCCCTTTCACAAAGGACAAGATATGTTGTTTCTCAAGGGTTTTTTAAGATTGAATTGGATACATTTGAATCATATGTTCAGAAGAGCTGCAATACAAGCAAAGACCATTTCTACGACCATGTGATTTCAGTCTCCCAATGAGAACCACGAGTGGTGCCAATCTTCATTTGAGGCTCTTCAATTGAGGACATAAATGGTTCTTCTGAAGACGGTTTTGTTTTAGAAGTTGTTAATCGGAAGCCTTGTACTGCTGGAGGAACTTGGATCTTCCGTATCTCAGATCTGCATTCTCGCAGATGATGCTCGATTAGTAGGGCTTGATCAAAAAGTTCAGGGGAGGAGACCAGTCGATGAAATAATTCATTTTTAATCTCATTTGTCAGACTTTTATGAAATAGAGTCATGAAATTCCACTCTACTTATGTGGTCTCAGTCGCCAATTGGTGGAATGAGTAATACAGGTTATGACATCTTGCCAACCTTGTTGAATGTCACAAAGTGCCTTTTCAGCCGAAAATTCATGGACAATTCATTCAAACATTCGCTTAAAGGCAGTCAGAAAGGTGGCATCATTTGAAAGGCGGGGATCTTCTGTGGTTACTGGCGGAGTCACCCAGGCTTGCATCAGTCTACACAAGGCACTTATTAGATATCCCACTTTAGCCCGATCCAGCAAAAGTTAGGCTTGTCAAAAAGCGGATAAAACAGTCAAAGAGTACAGTAACTCTTTGAATTTATTTAGGTTTCCAGAAAAATGTGGAGTGGCAGGAGAAACCCTAAAACAGCAGAAGTTATGAAGGTAGGAGCTTGATCAGACCTGGATTTCATCAAACAATGTTGAAATTCTTTCCTGTTGGGGAGGGAGGGGGGCTGGAGGGAGTCGTCATTGCTAAGTTGGGATTTGCATGGCGTGGGTGGGGGGTGGGTTTTGTCAAGAATTGTTTGTGTTTTGATGGGTTTTTTCCTGACACAGTATGTACATGGCACATCAGCAATGCAGTAAGAGCGTCTAGGCGGAAAAGGGAGATTCGGCGGATTTCTCGATCTAGACGTAGGAGGGAGGCTCATGCTATCACACTTTTATATGTGGTTCCCAAGGCAATGGTCTGAAACTGTTAACCTGGAATATTAGGGGCCGCAATGATTTCCGGAAAACTAGGAAAGTAATTGCCTACCTCAACAGACATAACATAGATGTTGCGCTACTGCAAGAGACCTATCTACTCAATGACTCCCAGATGCTTACTCATAGGCGGCTTCATGGTGCCTTTCACGCTGCCGGATTTTCCACACACGCCTGTGGGGTGCTGACATGGGTTAACACTAAAGGCAACATGTCCCTGGAGGCCCTGGAAACCGATAAGGAGGGACGGTTTGTAATAAATATCAAAGGGAAGGAGATGGAGTTTATTACTATTAATGTATACGGCCCTACCTTCGATAACCCGCCATTCTTTAGGGACTTGTTGGTACATCTGCGGTGCTGGGCATCCCTTCCATTAGTTTGGGGGTGGGGATCTCAATTGTACTCTCCATCCTACACTGGACCGATGCATAGACAGTCACATGCGGCTAAAGCTGTCGTAGATGCTATAACAGAACTCAACACAATAGATGCTTGGCGCTCCAGAAATAGTGGCCCAGGGGGTTTTACGCATTTTTCGGCCCCACATAACCTGTATACCAGGGTCGATTACTGGTTTGTCTCCTGTGTCCTGGCCTTCTATCCGCAGCTGTGAGGGTCACCCACGCTCATATTCAGACCATTCCCCAGTTCAATTATGGTTTAACACACCGTTGAAAAGGCCAGCACCCTTTATCTGGCGGTTCCCGCCTTATGCCTTGCTCAATAACACGTTCAGGGCGGAAATGGCAGAAGCCATCGAGGTCTTCTTCGACACAAATATTGGCTCTGTTCCCTTATTTTCCACGACATGGGAAGCCTTTAAGGTATACATAAGAGGGATTGCTATGTCCAAACACTCAGGAGTACTCCGCTCTATCAGGGATCATCTGAGAGCCCTAGAAAAGAAACTCGCTGCTCTTGAACGGGAAGCTCTGGAGGGGGAGCCGAACGAGCGACCGCGGAATTAAAAGATACATTGGTAGAGTATCACGAAACCGCTGACAAAGAGGTTACATTTAAGGGTGGGTGTAGTGTGCGTAGTGGGGCTATGCGGAGTGCCACAGAGGGGGAAACAATCACCACACACTCCACACACGCCACGTAGCCCCACTACACGCCACCCGCCTCCCACCCGCCCTATTAACAATGCGCAGTTTTGATGAAGAAGTCGCGATGAAGGAGGAAGAGGGAGCCCCGGGATGCCGCAGCTAAGGTAAGCCATTTTCCTTACTTTTAAATTGTTTTTAAAGCTTGTAATTTAATTGTTAATAGGGCGGGAGGGAGGTGGGGGCTGGTGGCAAATCCGCTCCGCCACGGAGTGTGTGGGGTGCTACCTACTCCGCCTATTCTCGAAGCGCCGAGTAGCAACACTCCGCACACTCCGTGGGCGGAGGGGAGCTCTCCGCCAACCCTTAGTTAAATTCCTTGGCAAATACGCCGTCACTAAATCGTATGGTGAGGGCGAGCGCCCGGGCGCCACGCTAGTGGCGATTCTGATGGGTAGACGAGAGACGATTGGAGTTACAGAACTCCGTTCAGATACTGGCCTGATCCTACACGACCCTGACGCCATTGCTGGCAGTTTTAGGGATTATTATTCTGCGCTTTATCAGTCCAGACTATCGGGAGGGGGTGAAGGAGCTGTCGACTACTGGAACATATCAAGCTCCCCTGGCTGGTTGACAGGCACAGGGAATATTTGATGAGGCCACTTGAGGCCTTGGAAATTCACGAGGCGCTGAAATCCATGCGAGCAGGGAGCGCTCCCGGGCAAGATGGCCTAACTGTGGCCTTTTATAAGGAGTTCAGAGAACTCCTGGTCCCCACTTGATATCCTTGTTCGAAGAGATGGGTGAGAGTGGTATGATGCCGCCGTCGATGCGGGAGGCTCTGCTGGTCACGCTCCCGAAACCAGGTAATCCTCCAGATGAGTGCTCATCATATAGACCGCTTTCCTTACTGAACGTGGACACTAAGGGGCATATTCTCAAGAACGTGTGATAACCATCACAAAAGTGACTTAACGCAACCCTCAACATTGCAGTCCATCGCCGGACATTTACGCTGTGTTAAGCAAGTATTCACAACACGGTGGTACCATGCGATAGTCTCCAGATAACGCGTCAACTGACTGCGTTAAAATCAACGCCATGCCGCAAAAATGCGAAACACGAACACCAAAAAAGCTGCGATGAGGCCGAACGCAATACAAAAAGCAGCAAAAACCAGCGGCAGGCCTGCAAATCCCACGCGTCTGGCGGGAAAATGCATCATAGAAGCAACAAAAACAACACACCAGAAACAATCCAAAGTGCGTAGCAACATGGATGCACCCCGACCCAGCGCAGAGGCCAACGCGAACCCCACAAGCCCCACAGACCACCAGCAAGGACCAACTGGGTCGGGGAAGGCCAAGGAGAAGAGGGAGAGGAAGACGGGGTGCAGTCTGTAGGAAAACAATACCAGCGTCACGGATGTGACAGAACACTACCAGCAACTGACCCACATTCAGACCACCTTGAATGCAGCCGGAGAGCCGAGGAGGCCAATGGAGGAGGCCAAGAGGCACTGGCATGATGTGAAAACCTAAACCAGGCCCAAAGCCGCTGTCAACAGGAAGGCAGCTACGGCGACAGGAGGTGGGAGACCTGCGCCACAGGAGGAGCTGGAGGAAATGGAGGCCAGCCATCAGTGAGGAGACGGTGCAAGGAGGTGGGAGTACGGACACAGCTCGAGAGGACCTGACACAACAACAACAGGGTGAGCAACGAACAGGTCCTGTGGGACGGGGAGAGATGGGCACAATGGCACACATGCACAACGACGTGTAGCACACTGCACACCCACAATAACCCAGGGTCATGTCCCCCATCCCCATGGCACACTGCAGCACACACACATGGCAAACACAGCACATCCCATGACAATGTGGCACAAAGTGCAATACCGACACTGCAGAACAGGGGACACAACTGGGTCCGCCCATGCGCATAAACAGGCCAATCACATTTGACAGAGCAGGGAACTGTGAGATGCATATTTACGGGTACAACCTCACAACAGTCATGTAGTCCAGATGTCCACTGTCCCCCCTCAAATTGCCAGCGCCGCCCAAACAGCCACAATGTACATTGTCACACAGTCTGCATGTCCACAAGAACAATGCGCCAACATAAATGCCAACACAATGTCAACGTGCATCTCCCCTTCACATTGCAGAGGGACAAACAACACCTCCAGCAGGTCAGACCAGACAACCCATCAGTGATGCAGGACATGACCAACACACCTTCGACACCGACACCCTACAACAGCCCATGGACATCCCACGCAACCCACCACCAGGAACAGGGCAGACAAGCTACTTTGAGGAGAACCCAGCCCCTGCAACAGACCACACAGCATGAAGCACACGCAAGCAAGGCTGGCCCACAACACTTCACCGACCCACACATGGCACCCCGATGCCAGGTGTCAGAACGCCAAAAGGAGGTGGCCGAACAGGTGCAGGTGTGGTCAGAACCCATGGAAGGCGAACTAGATCACATACGTGGGTGTCAATTACCCTCAGGGACCACCTACACCCCACAAAGGAGAGCCACACTGCCATAGAGACACACGCAGATATCATGTTGAACTGGCTACGGGCACGTGCGCCTGACCCCTTTATTGGCAGGGCCACATGTACAGTGACGCCTGTGCTGGATGTGTGTGGGGTGAGTATAAGCCAGCCCGCACGGAGTGCTCGGTGCTGGCAACAACTTGAACAGTGGACACCAGTGCAATGGCAACAGAAAACACATGCATAACAGAGTCAACTGCTGAGCAACATGGAGGGAGCCGGAGCAAGTACAGAGGTCACCCAACATACAAACAGAAGTGTCCGTGAGTTGCAGTGCAATGAGGTAGGGGCACTAGAGCTGTGCGCGCTCATGTGATGAAAATAACTTGGATTGTGTCCATTCGGGATATTCCTGATGCAGATGCAGTGGGGTGTGTTAGACCTGCAGCAACTTCCTCATCAACGTCCCATGTCTCCCACACTGCCTGAGGTGACATTGCTGCGCAACATCTCCACATCACACAACTCAAACAGTAACGGTCCATTGGTAGTGGTGCACTGAGTCAGTGGCACCTGGAGTGCTGAGCAGGGGATCAGGCAGATGATGGCATTCACGACAGGTCTGAGCAACTCCGTCAGTCTGCCAGTACCACTGTCTCGACTCTGGCAGATGGTGGTTGGAGTTGGCCCTGGCGATTGTGGCGTGTGCCTCCTGCGGTGATGCGACGTCCGGGCCGGTCAGGACTCGATTTGATGTGTGAGCCCTGGTGGTCCGCAGTTGAGGCCGGTGGCAGCGGACAGCGCAGGGCCACATGCGCATGGCATTGATGACTCCAAGACCACCGTCACAGAGGCCATCCAACATTCATTCAGACAGGGTCCCTGACTTGAGCTGCACAGAGTTAGTGGCCCCGGGTGCACAGCGGCAGGCACAGGCACACCGCCACGGGACGGTGACTTGCGGTCCAATGAGGTAGGGCCACGCAGACTGAGCGGCTCCTCGTCGATGTCAGAGGTGAATGTCGCGGAGTGTTTCGGGGGACAGTGGAAGGTGTTCTTCCAGGGCATGATGCAGAGTGCAGAAGCTATCCGGAAGCAGCAAATGGAGGAGTGTAAAGCGACTGCCTCGTTGCCACCACCAATTCAGTATCAGCTGCATGAGGATGAAAACTACCCCCTAGTCCATAGACTCAAACGCCACCAATGTACGACCAGAGAGTGTCCATGAATATGAATGAATGAATGAAGTAGCATTTCTAGAGCGCGTGGTTACCCAGAGGCATATCGGGGAATAGACTTAGTGGCACCGGGGCTGAGAGGGGATGCAGTCTGCAATGATGCCGGTACACTGATATGAACTCCGGCATTGACGATTCAAGACTCTGTGACCTACTGGACCGCAGTGTAGGCCGGAGGCAGCGGTCAGCAGTGGGCCACAGCCACGTGTCGTAGGCTCGCGATGCACAGAGTTAGTGACATCAGGGCAGTTGTCGGTAGTGTTCGATCACCTCCGTAATGATGATCCTTTTTTCCTCCCAACAGCAACGCATCATCCTCGTATGCCTCTCCTTGCGTGCAATGATTCCTACTCTGCCTTTGAATAATCGATGTTCAGTTCCAATTCTGTGACCTACACGAGCACAGCGTAGGCGGAGAGCAGTAGTCCGCGTGGGCCCACAGAATCTTGCGGCTGTGATGTAACACTAAGACCTGTTGGCACAACATCGAAGGGTGTATAGTGACATACACTCAGCCATGATTAATGTGCTCTGCCTTGGTGTAATCAAGACTCAGTTCCAAATGTGTGACCTACTTGTCCGCTGTGCATGCCGGTGGAGTACGTCAACATGAAAGGAATACTGCGGGCCTGTGTTGCGGAGGCCGTCATTGTCTGAGGAGGCTGCCAAGGTCGCAGGCCTCGGGCTTGGAGATTGCACCGGCACGTGGTGGGCCCTCATTGACACACGCCAGTGTCGGAAGGTGGGCATTGAGGCCTGGGTGCGCAGGGGCGGGCAGGACTGATTCGGGGACCAGCGTACTGGGGTGCAGCAGGCGCACAGGATCGCTGGCAACACCGCTCACGGCATCGGCCTCGTGGCGGATTGAGGGGCGCCGCCCTGGCAGAGACGTTGGGCATTCTGGAAGAGGACCACGCCCAGGGTTACATACCTTTTATTCACACCCTACGCTGGCCTGGCGTACGCCGGGCCAGCCCACTCCACTCACGCTTAAGGGGGGGATGTCACAAGCTACATTTCCGCGACTTCCCCACTGGCTGGGGTGACATGGTTGCGTCCACTGTCCACTACACTTCAAACACCAGCGGTGTGTGTTGATATGGATATGTGTGTGGTCTGCATACTGCAGTCTGGACAGCACATCCACGACACACTTGGCATTGTGTACATTCTCATTCATCGGTCCCTTGCCTCCTTCGCACATGCCTGGTCCCCACCTCTTCCGACATTCTGCTATTGTGTGTCCGAGGTGCCATGCCGTAGGTGGCTCATGTACATGGCTGGCCCAGGTTCCCACAGTGAGTTGTGCTGTCGTGTCTGGTGGGTGTGCCTGTTGTATGTGAGCTTGTGACGTGTGCATTTCCTGTGTTGTGTGTTGCATGATTATGGAGTTCAGGTGTGTGGTGTGTGCATTTGGTATTGGCTAATGAGCAATGCATTTCCGTGGATGCCATCCTGGTGGCGCAGGTTGATGATGGACTGTCGGGAGGTGCAGGTATCATGCACACTGCCTGGGTGGTTAGCGACGACATTGGTGAAGATTCCACGGTGGTCCACTATTGCCTGCACATTGATGGAATGCGTGTGCTTTCTGTTGCGGTAATTGTGTGCAGTGTCGGAAGGGGGCAAAGTAGGACATGTGTGCAGTCTATTGCCCCCAACACGTGCAGGAATCCAGCTATGGCGTAGAATCCTTGCTTGGTCTCCAGCTGTTCCTGCGCAGTGTGGGGGAAGTATAGGTACTGGGGTACCAAGCTGATGATGGCATCCAAGACAGGTGTGAGGAACTTTGATAGGGCTGGCTGTGAGACTCCTCCGACTCTGGCGGTTGTTGGTTGGAATGTCCCAGAGGCCAACAGGTGCAGCACAGCCAGCAGCTTTGTCTGCGGAGGGACGTTGGTTGTCCGCTGTGTTGGTACCGTCAGCCTGTGGGCAATGATGTTCAGGATGCGGAGGATGGTTGTCCTTATGAGCCTGTAGTGGGCAATGACATACTCTGGTGTCATGTCTGTGAGGCTGGTGCGTTTTCTGAAGGTCCGCGGTCTGTGTCTGCGCTGCCTCTGTGGTGGTCCGGGGGGGTGGTGCGGGGGGGTCCAGGGGGTGGTGGCGGGTCGGGGGGTGGTGGTGGTGGGTGTTGTGGCCCTGTTGGGGCTCCGAGCTGCATGATGAGTAGCTCCATGGCATCTGTTGTCCTTCAGGTGTGGCTGTGGGCTGGGCTCCCTTTTCTAGTGCCGGCTGCTGTCCGGTTTTACACCAGGTCAGAGCAGGTGTTAGTTTCCTGCTGCTAACGCACCATATCGCACGTTTTGTGGCCTAATCGCCGATCTGCATGGTCGTTGTGAATGTTGCGGTGTGGTGTTGATGCGGCTTTTTGCACGGGAACGCCTACTCTGCATCTCATTAGCGATAGTTGCGGGGGTCATCTGTGGCGATGATTTTTGCGGATACTATCGCGGGTAAAATGGTGTTCTGGGCTATTAACACCGGCTTGTGAATGGTGCGTTGAATTTATCGCCACTTTGGCTGAGATAAAGTGCCGCTAACTTGGCAATGGGTCCTTGAAAATATGCCCCTAAGCTGTTTGCTAAAGTTCTCGCCAATCGTTTGGCCCCACTGGTACCGACATTGGTCAGTCCCGAGCAAGCGGGCTTTGTACCGGGCCGCACTCTCACCCGCAATCTGCGCACAGTTTTCGGAGCTATCCAACACACCAATCCCGAAGTCAAAACAGCTGCGATATTCTTGGATGCCGAAAAGGCCTTCGACTCAGTTCAGTGGGACTTTGTGATGCTGGTCCTGAGGCGAATGGGTGTGGGTGACCTCTTCTCCAACCTAGTGTCTGTCCTATACAACTCCCCAATGGCCAGGGTCAGGGTGGGTAATATAGTCACGTCCCCCTTTGGGATTTCCAGGGGCACTTGTCAGGGGTGCCCACTGTCGCCACTCCTTTATGCAATTGTGGCTGAGCCCTTGACGTGCGCTCTTCGGGAGTATCATAGTCACAGAGGTATTCGTTTCCCTAGGTATAACCTAATCATCTCTACTTACATGGACGACACCCTCCTATACATCAGAGACCCCGAGTCCAACCTTTCCCCAGTTTTGAGGGAGGTGGTGCATTATGGCGAGTTCTCTGGTCTACAAATTAACTGGACTAAGTCTGCCATTTTCCCACTCACACCAGCTTTGGAACCTATTGAGCTGGAGTTCCCGCTGCAGTGTACTACCGACTCTGTGCGATATCTGGGCATACAGGTTCACACTAACTCAGAAGTGGTGTTCAATGAGAACTATGGCAGGGCGGTGGCCAGACTCGAAGAAGATGTCTGCAGATGGGTACGCTTGCCTTTATCCCTCATGGGCCGAATCTCTTTAATGAAAATGGTGGTCCTCCCCTGTTTTTTATTTCTGTTTTGCAACATACCAATGATACTCCCTGCTCCTTTCTTTAAGCGCATTAAGTCGCTGTTGATTCAACTAGCCTGGGCCGGCAAACAACCACGGGTCAGATGGGACATTCTAACGCTACCTTATTCCATGGGAGGTCTGGGTGCCCCGGACTTGGAACTTTACTATTATGCGGCACAATGTTTGCCTGCTTTCTTTTGGCTACACCAGCAAGCCCCTCTGCCTCATTTGCACATAGAGAGGGTTGCGGCTGCACCCTCTTCACTGGCTTCGTTCCTGTTCCGTGCCCCTTATAGACGCTCGGGTACACTTGATTCAATCAATGCTACCATGCATGGATGGTACAACATTTTAAAGAAGCAGGCAGCTACTATTTTATATTCTCCATTAACCCCAGTAGAATTGTGCTCTTGGCTGCCGGTCCTCATTGAGCCGGAGGTGAAGCATGCGTTGACATCACTCGACATAGCCCGTATTGGTGACCTCTTTGAAGATGGAGTTGGACGGGATGGGAAGACATTGTTTTGGACAGGCGGGACGTCACCCCTCTGATGACATTTCACTATTACAGGGTTAGGCAAGCACTTCGTGGCATGTTGGGCGATGAACTGACCGAACCGCCGGAAGTTGCCCCCTTTTCCCTCTTGCTGCGGACTGAATCCCCTCGGAAGGCTGTTTCAAACATTTACTCTCTAACCCAAGATTATCGGAAACATCACT
This sequence comes from Calotriton arnoldi, assembly GCA_963921515.1. Lineage (NCBI taxonomy): Eukaryota > Metazoa > Chordata > Amphibia > Caudata > Salamandridae > Calotriton > Calotriton arnoldi. The sequence goes on from CAWUFW010002888.1 coordinate 1,977,715, forward strand.
TTACTAAAGCCCGCTCGACTGGCAAACTGATCTAGAAAGGGTACTAGATGACGATACATGGCGCTACTGTTGCGAGACCACACAACGCGTCTCCCTGAATGGGCGACACCGCCTTATACACTTTAAATTTATCAATAGAGTATATTACACCCCGTTCCGTCTCCAAAAATATGGTCTCCGTGACTCCGCGAGATGCGAAAGGTGTGGTCTTGACCCTGCAGGGTTCATCCACATGGCTTGGTTGTGCCCTGAAGTGGCCAACTACTGGATGGCCATCTTCCGGAAACTTAGTGATATTACTGGAGAGACTCTGAATCCTGACCCGTTGCTGGCTCTGCTTGGCTTCTCCAAACACATACACAAAGGAATTAGGCGCTTGGTCGACATGGGACTGCTGTTAGCTAAGCATGTGGTGGCAATGCACTGGGCCAGAGGTCCCCCTCCCACCATAGTGCAATGGTCCCGTGATATGCTATATTGCAATACACAAACTGAATTATATAGCGAACTGCTTCCCCCCCTGGAGCCATCCCAACAATTTCTGGAGCCTATATTAAGACTATCTGGCGGATAAAACGTAACCAGATAACTGTGGAATTCTCCTCTCTCTCCCCGCAGGGGCCCAGCAGGGGGCAGTGGCGGGATATTATTGGTCTCCCTCGTGGGAATCGTTTTTGAGCGGCTGCTCAGTGTATTGCTCCCGTAGGCAGTTTTTGTTGACCTTCCTTGGGACCTCTCGCTACCTATTAATCCTCTACAATGTTATTATTGCTTCTTAACGATGATTGTAACTGTCTCTCTAAATTGCTCATCATCTTTTACTGTAAAGCCCTGCGATATGGTGTATTACGCATGAGAATGTCCCTGGAACAAGCATTAATGCATACTGTGATTGTTTTTTATTGTTTCTCCCCTCAGTTCTAATCGATATTATTTGTTCTGTCTTATTTGATGGTAAAATTAATAAATAAATGTAATAAAAAAATAATAATAATAATAATTGTTGAAATTCTTGAGTCTGCTGCAGAACCTTTTGGGCCAAAGCTTGAGCTTGAACCATCTTGGACAAGGGCGTAACACAGGCCTCTGCACCGCCCATGGTGCTGGGAGTGTTGCAGCTCTTCAGAAGCTCCGCCCCCCCCATCAGAGGTCCCAAATTCAGCCGAAGCTCAAACAACATCTGTGAGATATGGGAGACTCAGGGGCCCATCTTCACCTTCTGCAGGGGAGCCTCTTAATTTTGCATTACTCCACTGATCTTGGATCTGGATGATGCGTCACAAACTGTCACAAACCTGATGCCAAGTTTGGTCTCTCACATTACTTCTTGTCTTGAATGGCCTAATCTTTGAAGAAGTTTTCTATTAGAGGTAAGGACGACCCCTTCCAGTAGCCATGATGCTGCTGACAGGATAGAAAAGCACCTAGCAGATAGTGCTTTCTAGAAGGGGATCCATGAGGAAACAAGCATTGAAAATGCAATAGGTCTCGCCTTTAATTAAGTTAAAGCCATTTGCTTTGCTAATGGTATTGCATAGCAAAGCAAATAGCTTTAAGTTAATAAAAGGCGAGACCTATTGCATTTTTAATGCTTGTTTTTCCTTGCTTGCACCAAGGCACTGTTTGCAGTTTGGCTCGGGAACCCTCTCTCTAGTATCAGAGACCCCATATTTGGAAAAGACATGTTTTTGCTGTTTCCTATATTTTCTTCAGGATGAGAGTGAGTTTCGCCTCTGAACCAGCACGATATTAGCAAACAGCATTCATACACAAAACACTCACTTGGGCCCATACATTCATACTACGCTAATACTTACGCTGGGGTGTCAGTTGTACTCTTTTATCAAAATCCCTGCTACCAATTACCTTCTGATTGAAGAGTAATGACTTACCAATGAATCCTTTGCTAATTGGGAAGTTTAAAATGAGTGACATTCATTATAATACATGATCCTGAAATAACCACTGAGTCAGGAAGTTTTAAAGTGTTTATCTAAATTTTAGCAGAGTAAAATACAGAACCACACGGTACTTAATCGCACATCAAAGAGAAAGCATAGAAAAATTATGGTTAATTAATGACGGTCCCTCAGAAAGGAGAAGATCGAGACAGCAGCGCAACTAAAGGTTGCATTATATTTACATAAGTGCGAGAACCAAACCCCTTGGCCAAGGAGTTGGAAAGAATAGGACCCAGGAAGGATGAAGAGCAAAGACCTCCTCCAGGTTCAGGACAGGACCGGTGACCTCTCTATAACGACGCCTGCGTCGTTCCCCTCTCTGATACTCGGCTTCTCCTCGATTCTCCTGTGTCTCCCTTCTAATGGACTCCGCCCCCTCCTCCTCAGGACCTCTTCTGGACAGGGATTCAGTCTGCAATCGATCGGTTTGGCGGTCTGGAGCTCTTCTGCCTGTCAGCATGAACGCCTGTTCTGACTAATTAACTAATGCTATATTCTATTATACCTTTCTACGCCCATGTACCTCCCATTAATGTTGCTAAAATGTGGGACCACTACTTCTGATTGGACAGGGACAGGGGGTGGATTCTCACACCATATTGATTTGGTTTGAATTCTGAAGCCCATTGTTTTTAAACTACCGCCCATTCAATTTAATACATTTGCTTTATTTCCCACCCGTCTCACGACAAAATTTACAATTTATTCATATAAAATGTTGCATTTCCGCAAGAACATCTTGGAATGTAGTGGTGTCGGCCAGCAGGTCACGGCCTTGGATGATGTCCAAGTTGACTTCATCTCTTTCTTTCTGATCAGCCACTTCAGGGCGCATGTGCGGAATCTTTGTCACACGAGCTTTCAGTTCACCAAACCCAGGCCCAAGTTTACGAACTAATAAAAGTCAAAGAAGAAAATATTAAAATCACAAATAAAATGTTTCACTGTATGCCCACTCTTTCTACTCTAATCCCTTTTAATTATAAATTCTATCCCGCATTAGTAGCGTTAAAGAAACGACAGTTTAATAATGACATGAGAGCAAGCTGAAGCATGTGAAAACATCAAGCAGCCATTTTAATGCATACTGCGCAGAAGCAGAAATTTCCCACCAAGCAAAGAGACACGTCACAACACGTGATATGGTTGAGACATGCGCAGTAAGTTACCCGCGCGTTAGCGGCCATTTTAGATTATGGACAAGCGTTATTCATTAGTAAAACACATAGGCAAGCATCCTCACTATTCGTGTAGTGTATGCAAGGATTAATATAGACAACACAAGTTTTAATAAATTAATACTATGAGGAGATTGCATACAAGCAAGTCTCAATTTTCAGTCCTTGCTCCATCAATCCCCTCTCTGATGGCCTTTCTGAGCCATCAAAATACTACCCACAATCAGATGCCAACTTCTAGCAAATCGTTTCATTCTCATTTTTACACCTTCTATTTTTCACATCCCCTTTCAACTTTTTGTATAATTCACTTCTCAAATCTTCAAGTTCGATTTCATCGAAATTTCTCTTCTTTCCGTTTCCTGTCACGTTATATGAGTCATTCTTTCTACAGCATTTACACCATATTGTTATTGCCAGTATTATTATTGCTATCCCTGCTAAGGGTACTAATAATTGACCTATAAGTCCTTTTCCTACATTAGCAAACCAGGTACCAATTGACGAAATACTATTTGTCAATCTTTCCCATACACTATCAACTTCCAGTGGTTTAAGTTCCTTCTCAAGTTTAGTTATATTCTGTATATACGTTTCAATTTCCGCACTCTTATCAGGAATATAAGTGCAACAGTGTTTCGTCTTCAATAATTTACAGACTCCGCCCTCTTTTGCCAATATAATATCAAGAGCAAGTCGATTTTGCATCACCATAGACCTAATCGCAACCATCTCCGCATTAATCATTAGAAACCCTCCAGCAGTATCCGTTGATAAACGATCAACCACTGTAGACAATTTACATATTTTCCTTGAGTTCAGAATTATTCCCACTGAAGGTATCAATGCACCAAATATATCACCTACAATTTCTGAAAAACTAGCTCTTTTACTACGTATTAATTCACTATTGTTTTCATTGCTCCCAGTGTTTCTTTTTACGTGGTATATCTTTGGAAATACTATTCCAAAATAACAACTTCCATACCACCGTGCAGGAAGCCTAAAGTAAGCCTTATTCCCACACACATACTAGATTCCAGGAAAAACTGAATCTGTTCCTCCTTTGATTCCCCAACCTCCAAGAATTAAGAAATTATGTTCACATTCACTGGTACCGATGAAAACATTGTTATAGTCAGTCCTTAACCTATGAAGACAAATTTTCCCTGTCTTTACGAAATCCAGAGCCATAGCAGCTTGAGCCTTGCCAGGTGTGTAACTCCATTCTTTCTCAGCCCAAAGTGGCAAATGAGCCTTATGCTCAGAAGCTTTCTTTTGAAAATCTTGTCTTCTATCTTCTACTAAATTCAAAAATATCTTTTCTTCTTCATGTAAAGAACATGTTAGATTATGTCTATGTGCATGTGTTATGTCTATTGATTTCATTGTTAAGAAAAATTCTCCCATAAACTGCGTCTTGACTACTAAGCACTGGGTTCATACTCTTTCGAATCGGAACCTCAGAAAATATCACATCTAGGTTTGAATAATAATACTGAAGTCTTCCTGTTCTATAAAATAAACTTGTTAATACACTACATGATATGCCATATGTCAGTGGTAAGTGATGGTATGTTAATCCTTCTGCTACTGATTCAGGTAACTTCATACAAACATAACAATTACTAACTTCCATGGTGTCTACATATTGAAACAATAACTTTGTGAAAACATTCAGACTAGTGTCGTTATCAGTTATTTCATGATGAAATTCTGGTTCATTTTCTGCCATTAGTTCTACTCTATTACCCTTCATGTTTGCTGTCCTTTCCTTAGTTTCGTTATTCATCTTTTTATCCATTATCATAAGGTAAGGAACTGCTACGATCAGGACTAACCATACTATAAGCACCATTACTAGACTACATATGCATATTGCACAGCATCTTCTACAACATTTCTGTTTTGGTCTCCCAGCAACTCTATCGTCAGGCATTTTCGACAAGGAAGATTGCTCTTCTTATCTATTTCCTCTTTTCTTTAAATTACTCTTTTGCTTAGTCAAGGCGGTCTTGTTTCTTTTTCGTATGTAAGTTCTGCACTTGTTCCTTCGTCACCACTCTCACTTGAATCTGAGCTTTCAAAATCATCAAGAATGATGTAAGTCCAATCAGGACCCTTGAATTTGTTATTCACAAGTTTCAGTCTTTTACTTCTTCTTTTCTCAGTTTTATTTTCTTGTTCAGTTTGGCTTGTTACTTCATTCACTTGGTCTGGATCTTCACTTCTGGTTGATATGTGGTATTTTACTCTTTTAATGACACTCGGCCAATGATCTTGCTTTCTTTGTTTGCACTGTTTCTTTATCTTCGTCTACAGAAATCTTTTTATTTTCACTGTTCAGTACTGTTTCGTTTTCTGCAATTACTGTTTTTCTCACTTGTTCTTTTTCAGGCCTTATTGGTTTCTCTTCTGCAGCTCCTCTGTGAGTTTCCAATAATTGACCTTGTTCTTTGTTTATTTCTTCATGTTCATGTTTCTCGAGATCTTTTTCTTCTGTGTACTTTTCTGGATCTAACTGATTCTGATCAGGGCTTATTGCACTTTGTACTTCTGCAGCCTGACCGGATTCTTCTAAACCTGTCTGTCCCTGCTCAAAATTTATTAGTTCTTCGTTAATTTGAGTCCAGTTTCCTTTCCCTATCTGTTCTTGCTCAGGTTCTTTTATTGTCTTTTCTTCTTTTCCCTGAGCTGCTTCTTCTTCACCTATCTGATCTTCTTCGGTTTCTTCCAATCTTGTTTGACTTCTTGTTCTGTGGTAAACTTCAGGAATTTCTACCACCGGTATCCAGTCCTGACTTGTGCTCGGTTGTTCTTCTTCAGCTTCTCTTGAATCTCGAACCTGAGATTCTTCAGCTGGGCAACCTTCAGCTCTCTCAGTGATTGATGCTGACTGAGGATTTTCTTCTTCAGGATCTGGTACTCTTTTGGTGTGGCTTACATGAATCCAATTAGGAAATCCTGCACACTTTACTGCTGTATTGGTGGTCAATATGACTTGACAAGGTCTGCCCCATCTAGGTGATAGACACATTTCTCTGGTGTGATTCTTCACTACCACCCAGTCACCAGGATTCAGATCATGTTCTTCTTCAGGCTGCCTGGAAACTGCGTCTTCTCCAACCTGATGAGAGACAGAACGCATTAGGTCAGCCAGTCCTTTGCAATAGTCCAGTACCATATCATCAGATATATTCAGTAGTTTGTTTGTGGGAACATGTGTTTGCCTCATTGCTCTTCCCATCATTATCTCGTGTGGACTCAATCCGGTATTTCTATCAGGAATGCTTCTGAGTCCCATTAAAACCATTGGTAATGCATCTGGCCACTCTAATGATGTTGATGCACACATTTTTCCCAATCTTGACTTTATAGTGCCATTCAATTGTTCAACCACTGCAGAAGCTTCTGGACGATATGCACAGTGCAGTTTCTGTTCAATTTGGAATGTAATGTAAGTTGCATTTATATAGCGCAGCTGTCACCCAACGGGCATACTGGCGCTGGGATTACCTAAGACACTGTGCAAGCTATAAAAGTTTGAAATCACGACGAACAGGTCTCTCAAGGATATTCTCTTGGGAAAAGTCTGGTTTTTAGCTTTTTTCTAAACTGCAACAAGTCGTCAGTTTGTCTGAGTTCACTTGGTAGTTCATTCCATAGCTTTGCAGCTGCATAACTAAATGAACTACCTCCTAATCGGGTTTTCTTAACTCGTGGGGTACAAACTAAGTAGGCTGCTGAAGAACGGAGATTTCTAGCTGGGGAGTACCAAGTAAACATTCTCTGTAATGGTTTAGGCCGCATTTTGTGTGCCACCTTATGAACAATGCAAAGTGCTTTAAATTGAATTCTTTGCAGAATAGGCAGCCAGTGGAGATCCCTTAGAGCTAATGACGCGGAAGATCTGCGTTGTCTTTTTAGTGCCAGCTTAGCCGCGATTGTTTGTATTCTTTGCAGCCTTTTTGTTAGAGCCACCGGTGCTCCAAGAAGCAGTGCATTACAATAGTCCAATCTACTCATGATGATACTCCTTACCACCTGGGGTCTGGCCGAGATTGATAAAAAGGGAGTATTTTCCGTAAAGCTCGGAGTAGAGATATACATGTATTCACTGCTTTATTCACTTGTGATTCTAGCTGTAGATTACTGTCCAGTAAACCCCCCAAGTTACGCACTGTCTTGGCTGGCCGCGGTGGATTGTTCGTAGAAACCGGCCAGAAGTCCACTGGCAGTGGACGGGGTATTTTCTTTGCTGTACAGTATATAACCTCAGTCTTGTCTCCATTGAATTGCAACGAATTCTCCCTGAGTCAACCTGCAGTTTCACGCATACAGCTGTGAAATTTATCCAGTGATACTGCTTGATTCCCTTCAAATGAGAAGGCGAGTTGAGTATCATCTGCATAGTTAACCACTTCAATACCAAAAGATTTAATGATGTACATGAGTGGACCCAGATAAAGATTAAAAAGAATGGGACTTATGGCTGAACCCTGCGGGACCCCATGTTTTATGTAGCTACTGTGAGAAATGAAAGGTGACATGGCCACTGCCTGCTGTCTCCCTGTTAGGTACGACTGAAACCAGTTCAGTGCCCTTCCCACAACTCCAGCCTCCATTAATCTTTTAATCAAGGTCCTATGATTGACCGTATCAAAAGCGGCCGACATGTCCAATAATACCAATATGGCTGCTTGGCCGGTGTCAGCACACATTCTAAGAGCGTCCAAAACTGTCACCAGAGCTGTTTCTGTGCCATGACCGGGACGAAACCCAAATTGTACTTCATCCGTAGATTGTTTTCTTCTACATATTTCGAGAGAGTTTTGCTAACCACTCTTTCCACGATCTTTACCGGGTATGGCAACAGATTGGGAATGCTTCACAGATTATTTGGATCACTTCACTGTTAAAATGTTTTCCTCTATCTGATTCCAAAGTTACTGGGAAACCAAACCTAGGAATGAGCTCTCGTAGCAACAGTTTTGCAACTGTAATGCTGTCATTTCTCCTAGTAGGGTAAGCCTCCACCCACTTTGAAAACAGACACACTATGACCAGTACATATTTCAACCCTCTGCATGGTGGTAGTTGAATGAAATCAAATTGGAGTCTTATAAAAGGACCCTCAGCCTTTCCAATTTTCCCAAACCCAATTATTGTCTTCCTTCCTGGATTGTGCATCTGGCAAGTTAAACACCTTTGGCAAAGGCTCTCTGCTACAGCCCTGAACTTGGGATTGTACCAGTTTTGTCTGAAGAGCCTAATCATTGCATCTCTCCCTATGTGTGTGTCTCCATGATACATTCTGGCCATTTGTGAGAGTAAACAGTCTGGCATGACTGGTCTGCCATCAGCACTGATCCACACTTCATCATCTCTTCTTTGGGAACAACCCACTTTGACCCACAAATTCTTTTCATTTTCATCAACATCATCTTGTAATCTCTTTACATCATTCCAAGTTTCAGGTGGCATATACAGCATAAGTTGGCAGCTGATTCCCATTCTTTCCACCCTCTTATTGACTGACAATCTATTTTTGGCACAATGTTGAGCCACCAGATCTGTTGCCGACTACCACCCAGTCATCTCCTGACTGGTGTGCGGCACATTTCACCACAGCCAATTCTTTTGGTGATTGTATTGCTTCCAGCAATTCCTTTACAAACTGTCCATTTTTAATGGGGGGTCCAAAGTTGGCCAAAATCGTGCACAACCCCATAACCATATTGACTATCGGTAAATATAGTTACTTTTTGATTTCTCCCAATTTTGCAAGCTTTTATTAATGCAATCAATTCAGCTACATGTGCAGATTTGACTCCTGGTAAATAGGATGCTTCGACTATTCCAGTTAATTCACATACCGCATAAGCAGCAGTTAATTTACCGTCTTCATGTCTTTGACATGAACCATCAACAAATAGCTCCCTGTCTGGCTTTCTGAGGGGCTGTTCTTCAATATCAGGGCGAGGTTTCGTACATAACTCTGTAATTTGTAAACAATCATGTTCATCTTCTTCGTCATCTTTAATTCTCTCATGATTTGGGTCTGGTAATAAGGTAGCTGGATTTATTATAGTGCACCTCACCATGGTCACATTTTCAGCGTCCATTATTATTCTTTCATATTTAGTCAGCCGACTAGGAGTAAGATGTTGAGTTCTCGTTCTCGTCAATAGAATTACAACAGCATGTGGAACATACACTTTTACAGGATGTCCCATCACAATTGACTCACTTTGTTCAATGCTCAAACAAGTAGCTGCCACTGCTTTTAAGCATCCTGGCAACGCGGCTGCTACTGGGTCCAATGTAGCAGAGAAATATGCTATAGGACGGCTGTCTAATATGTGTCTCTGAGTTAGGACAGAAAGTGCACAATTTTCTCTCTCATGACAGAACAATGCAAATTCTCTTTTATAATCAGGCATGCCTAAGGCAGGTGCTGAACATAGGGCATTCCTCAAATTTACAAAAGCTCCTACACTTTCATCATCCCACTCAACTGGATCCTTTGCTTTCTTTTTCATCATGTTAATTAAGGACTTAGCTAACAGAGAAAATCCTGGTATCCATTGTCGACAGTAACCTACTATTCCTAGGAACATTCTTACTTGTCTTTGGGTTACAGGCATTTGCATTTTCTTTATTAATTTTACTCTTTCAGAGGTTACTCTTCTTTTTCCCCTCTCAATTTGGTGTCCCAGATATTTAACAGCTGTTGTGCAAAACTGCAGCTTTTCAGGTGAGACGTTATGCCCTTCTTCAGCCAAAAGATTTAATAGTGCTATGGAATCAACGACACAGTCCTCTCTGGTGTTCGATGCCACCAATAAGTCGTCGATATACTGCACTAGGACTGAGCTTCCTGGCATCACTAGTTTCTCAAGGCACTTTTTCAATATCTGATTGAAAATAGAAGGACTTTCCGTGTACCCCTGAGGAACACGATTCCACACATAAACTTTGTTCTCAAATTTAAATGAGAAAAGATACTGGCTATCCGGATGCAATGGTATTGAAAAGAACGCTTGACATAAATCAATTACTGTGAACCATCCTGCACTCCAAGGAATTTGGTATAGAATTACTGCAGGATTTGGCACTATAGGACAACATGGTTCCACAATCTTATTTATTTTCCGCAGGTCTTGAACAATCCTATATTTTCCACTAGGTTTCTTTAGTCCCATTATTGGTGAATTACATGGACTACTCATTACCTCTTTTAATATGTTTTGTTCAACCATTCGATTGATCTCTTCAATGACTCCTGCTTTTACTTCTGCACTCATTTTGTACTGTCTGGTATTTGGGAAAATCGCACCTTCTTTTACAGTAATTTTAACTGGGTCTATTTTAGCCATAAGTCCTACTTTTTTTCCTGTGAAATCCCATACTATGGGGTTTAATGTACCCTTTAATTCTTCTGGCAATTCATCTTTTGTTAATACTGAAAACATCTCATCTACTTCTGTACCTTGCTTTGCAATCATAATTTTATATACATGATCTTCATCTGGTGTCTGAACTGCCACACCATCCGGTGTGCAAAAAATTGTGCAGTTCATTTTGCACAACAAATCCCTGCCTAATAAATTTACTGGGCTAGAATCACACACTACAAATAGATGCATTTCTCTGAAGTTTCCAATTTTAACTTCCATTGGTTCGGTAAGAGGTGTTCTAATCCTTTGATTAGCTACCCCTACTACTTGGATATCTTCACCAGAGAGAGGAAGGTCTGGAATGTCTGCTGTTCTTACAGTAGACCGGGTAGCACCAGTGTCCAAAAGAAAAGTAATATCATTACCTTTCACATTTCCTTCAACATGTGGACCTGACTGATCTACCGGTAAGGATGCGCCAAGTACGCACTCCTTCTCCCCCTCTCCTAGGCACCGTCATGAACTGAATTGACAGAAATAGTCCTGTAAAAGAAACTGTGATGTTATATAATCATTCTTACCACTTCCTCCTTGATATCCGATGTCTGTACCGTGCTTTGCTCTGCTTACATTACCCTGAATAGGTGCAGGTGGTAACTGACTCTGAGGATATACACCCTGCTGTGAGTCATTCTGCGTCTGTGGATTTAAATTTTGATTTGGGCCATTATTATTCCGAATCTTTTTACATTCGTCCTTCCAATGCCCCAATTTTCCGCACCCATGACAAGGAAATTTCTTTTTAGCTTCTTCTCTACTCATTCGTCCTCTCACTTTTCCACCATTTCCAGAATCACCACTCGTTCCAGAATCCTTTCCTTGACTTTCGCTCGGATTATCCAAATTAATTCCCTGTTTCTCGGCCATTTTCACCTGTGCCCACATTACTTTCTCCTGTAATTTCTTATGTCTATCCTCAATATCATCTCCACAATATTTTGCATATTTCAAAATCGCATCTATGGGTTTCCCCTGCCAACACAACATGTGCTGCTTAATCATCTGACAAATCTCTGGCTTTAGACCGTAAACAAATCGATAAACAAACTGACTCATGTTCTTATCTCCAATGTCCTCAAATCCACTATACTGCTTAAATACTTGCAATAAGCGCTCATAATAGGAATGTACCGATTCATTAGCTTCTTGCGTAGTTCGGTCTATTTTCACCCAATCTGTTTCTTTCGGTGGTATTTTCCCTTTCAAGTAAGTTATCACCTGCTGATACTTTTTCATCACATCATTTGACGGGGCACCTGTCTTTGGGTCTCTAGGATAGTCTTCGCTTGGCCAATCCACTGTGATTTTACAATCTGTCCATAAATCGGTAGGTACCACTATGTCAAACAAACCATCCAAATCCTTCAACAATACCTTTGACACCTTCACAAACCTCTCAACCTGCTTGTACCATTCAATTGGTTTTTCTCTCAACTTTGGAAAATCATTCGTAAATGACAAAATATCCTGTCTGCTCCATGGGACATGTACATATCCTCCTCCCGCAACTTCTCGCATTGGGTACATTTGGTCAGCTTTCCCTGTCTCTTTCATCACATATTCAGATGCTGATCTACTTGATCGTGCTTCTTCCTTTTTCTTGGCCCACCTAGTTCTCCATTTATCTAGGTCTCCCCATTTTTGTAAAACTATCATTAATTCCCTTACTTGTAATTTTCTTCCAGAGGCATTCATATTTTCTAAATCTTTTTCTGAAAAATCTGCTCTATAGGGTTTCTGTAACACCTTTGATCTCCCTATTTCTATTCCCATTTGTAGCGCTAAATTGGATAATTTTTCATGGAATAATCTTACATTTCTTGTGATACTCCTGCACATAAACAATAATTCTTCATCATCATAGGTATTTAAGCGATCTAATCCTACATTTCCTGCTATTATTTCTTCTAATTCAACTTTCAATTTATGAATATCCATTATTTTTGGAGGTGTGCACTGCTGTTCTGATCCTTGTGCCCACCTTTCTAAATCTTCAGGTGTAACTATTGTGGCACTTTTCGCTCCTGATGAAGTTACTAGACTTATATCTTTCGAACATCCAGGTGTAGTTCTTTTGGGAGTATTATTGACAGAATCTCGAATGGGTAAGTCCATTAGTGATATTGTAGATTCGCAGTCACTAAAGTGATCTTCGACCATTACTACTGCTTCGGGTTTTGTAGTGTTTACAGGAGTAGGTGCAAGTATCGGTGGAGGACAGTTTCCCTGATTGCCATATATTGGGACTACTGGACCAATTGTTACAGGTATGGTCAACGAGTCAGGATGTACTTTTATCTGTGTTATTTTCTGTATTAATTCTGCTCTGGTCTTCTCTAGGGCTTCTTTTTCTTTCTCAGGAAGTATTCTACTAGGGGTGAAATCATGCATTACCTGTGGTACTAATGGAGTTTTTAATGGTGGTGCACTTGGGGTGCATCCACTTGTCCCTTCCTGATAGGGTGCGGGGTTCCTTAACATTTCTTCCATAAATTCGTCTTCAGAATCTTCACTTCTCATTAAATGTTTTGTCTTTTCTGTGCATTTACTTGCTAATTTTTCTTCTGCTGTTAACAATGGATATAGTCCTTCTGTAATCATTGCCCTCCTCGATTGTTTCATCTAACTATCCCTAGACTCATGTTGGTTTCTTGGAAAGAATCCTCGATAACCCCTATTACTCCTTGTTCGGTCACGTTCAAATGCCTCGGTTGCCCATTCCTCTAAGACTTCGTACTGAGTTAATCTAGGTCTGGGTTCTAAGTCATTCATCCTTAATCTCAAATTTTGAAGAATTCGCCTATTGAAAGTGCCATTCTCGGGAAATGCTAGTATTCCATCATTTTTTATATATTCTATCCAATTCTCTATCCATACACAAGTATGATAACCTCTCTCCATCATCATGAATGAAGCAGGCGTTTTGGCTGGTGGAATGATAATTCCTTCCCTAGTTTTGATTGGTTTGTCCTTTTTAAAATAGTTCTTAATCTTTTGCAGAAAGGACATTTTTCTCTTTTCTCCGTACATCTTGGGTAAAGCTCGATGTATAAAATTATATTCTGCAAAGCCTAAATATCTCCTATCCGGACGAGTTCCTGTTAAAGTTGGATCGCGTTTTAACATGCAATCCCTTATCCACTAAGATTTTAGCTTCTACGATATCAACTAATCAAGTGTCGGCTAACTTTTATTTCTGAGCCAATCCTAGCGCGGCCATTTGGTGACGTTTGTCTGTCAACCCCTCCTTTACAATCTGTGCTTTTCTGTCCCTCGCTGATTCAACCAATCCCAGCGCGGCACCTGTGACGTCAGTACTGCTCCTGACTACTGGCCCCTCCTTTACAAGAGTCTCTCCACACCCGCTGATTCAACCAATCCCAGCGCGGCGTTTTGTGACGTCAGGTCCCTCTCCGGTAGCTGACCCTCCCTTTACAAAATCGTACGCAAAACTTTATTTTCTCTACGACTTTAATTAGAATTCAGTAACAACATAAAACATTCGCTATCGTGCCAGTTTCTCTAAGTTCGAAAAAGATAGTTTCTCTCACACTTAGTAAACCCTTTCCGTTTACTAAAACACACACTACGAGTAAAACCCTTCCGTTTACTCTTCAGACAAGCTTCCAAAATACCTGGTACTTCTTCAATGTTACCCTTTCTAGGTGATATAACATCAAATTTTCACCAGCCTATTCCTTTGCTATTTCTCACACGCATAGAGTCCCTAACGAGTACTGATAGCCCTGCGTAACTTTTCAGTACTATTTCTGCCTGGCAGATAACCTCACTGCAGTATGGCTTCCACTTACCATCCTCTATTCTTTTTACCCCGGGGAATTCTGGACAACATAAAACAGAACTTTTGAATACACAGATGTTAATTCATAAAATTAAAATTCTCATTACCAAATTAACAAAGAGTAACCATCCTCTGATTACCAGAAAACTGATCCAGCGCGATATTAGCAAACAGCATTCATACACAAAACACTCACTTGGGCCCATACATTCATACTACGCTAATACTTACGCTGGGGTGTCAGTTGTACTCTTTTATCAAAATCCCTGCTACCAATTACCTTCTGATTGAAGAGTAATGACTTACCAATGAATCCTTTGCTAATTGGGAAGTTTAAAATGAGTGACATTCATTATAATACATGATCCTGAAATAACCACTGAGTCAGGAAGTTTTAAAGTGTTTATCTAAATTTTAGCAGAGTAAAATACAGAACCACACGGTACTTAATCGCACATCAAAGAGAAAGCATAGAAAAATTATGGTTAATTAATGACGGTCCCTCAGAAAGGAGAAGATCGAGACAGCAGCGCAACTAAAGGTTGCATTATATTTACCTAAGTGCGAGAACCAAACCCCTTGGCCAAGGAGTTGGAAAGAATAGGACCCAGGAAGGATGAAGAGCAAAGACCTCCTCCAGGTTCAGGACAGGACCGGTGACCTCTCTATAACGACGCCTGCGTCGTTCCCCTCTCTGATACTCGGCTTCTCCTCGATTCTCCTGTGTCTCCCTTCTAATGGACTCCGCCGCCCCCTCCTCAGGACCTCTTCTGGACAGGGATTCAGTCTGCAATCGATCGGTTTGGCGGTCTGGAGCTCTTCTGCCTGTCAGCATGAACGCCTGTTCTGACTAATTAACTAATGCTATATTCTATTATACCTTTCTACGCCCATGTACCTCCCATTAATGTTGCTAAAATGTGGGACCACTACTTCTGATTGGACAGGGACAGGGGGTGGATTCTCACACCATATTGATTTGGTTTGAATTCTGAAGCCCATTGTTTTTAAACTACCGCCCATTCAATTTAATACATTTGCTTTATTTCCCACCCGTCTCACGACAAAATTTACAATTTATTCATATAAAATGTTGCATTTCCGCAAGAACATCTTGGAATGTAGTGGTGTCGGCCAGCAGGTCACGGCCTTGGATGATGTCCAAGTTGACTTCATCTCTTTCTTTCTGATCAGCCACTTCAGGGCGCATGTGCGGAATCTTTGTCACACGAGCTTTCAGTTCACCAAACCCAGGCCCAAGTTTACGAACTAATAAAAGTCAAAGAAGAAAATATTAAAATCACAAATAAAATGTTTCACTGTATGCCCACTCTTTCTACTCTAATCCCTTTTAATTATAAATTCTGTCCCGCATTAGTAGCGTTAACGAAACGACAGTTTAATAATGACATGAGAGCAACCTGAAGCATGTGAAAACATCAAGCAGCCATTTTAATGCATACTGCGCAGAAGCAGAAATTTCCCACCAAGCAAAGAGAGACGTCACAACACGTGATATGGTTGAGACATGCGCAGTAAGTTTCCCGCGCTTTAGCGGCCATTTTAGATTATGGACAAGCGTTATTCATTAGTAAAACACATAGGCAAGCATCCTCACTATTCGTGTAGTGTATGCAAGGATTAATATAGACAACACAAGTTTTAATAAATTAATACTATGAGGAGATTGCATACAAGCAAGTCTCAATTTTGAGTCCTTGCTCCATCACCTCCTTGCAGTTTCTAGGAAACCTTTCCTTTCCTACGCACAACACGCGAGTTTCCCAAATGAAGGCATGGCAGTGTAGAATACAGGGCCTGGGTCCCCACTTCTCCCTGACCAGGCTGTTGGCAGATTCGGATCTATCAGGGACTGTGGTCTGAACTATGTAGGAGGGCCAGTCTTTAATTCCGGCCTTTGGTCACTCGTCCTGAACTTGGCTAGCATATGTCCAAGAACTGTATTTAATGGGACATCTAATGAGTGATGTCACAATAGCTTTAACAAGCCAAAAGTGGCAATAGGATCCGGTTTAAAAGGGACAACTTATGGTTAAAGTAAAAGCCGATAGGTGCAAAAGTGGAAGAAGGTAATATTATCCCGAAGCTTACAGCTCTCAAAAATACAGTAAGCGATTTTATTCCTCATGGCAGGTTGGTGGTTACTTTTTTCCTCTTTTCACGGTAGTAGAATTTCACAATGGGATACTCAGTTCACTTCAGCTAGGACTTTTAAATCTTTAACAGCAGCTGGGCTGACGGTGGACGTTAAAAGTTTGCTGGAGGAAAGCGGTGCGTTCTACAGCTCAGGAATTTGAATCTCTGCTGGACCAACTCGCCCTCTCATCCTCCAAGGTCGATATACTGCGTGTGCTATTAATACTTAGCAGTTATAGTGCAATATATTGGTTTATTATCGGCACCTTTTTCCCCAATGGAGCACGATCGACTCCACATTTCTCCACGAGGATATACGTATTTACAGTCTGACCTTTGCATTTTATAACACCTGCACCCTTCGGATGAAAGGCGGGTCGACGTTACACTCAGACAGACCCAGTAACTGCATTAAGGTGTAAAACAATCCAGCAACACCTCGACCACTGTTATTGCAACTTGAGATAACCTGGACCATAAAATGTATGTAAGGTAAAGTGTAACAACGTTTTCACTTACTATTCCACAAGAGCCCAATGTGTTTTTCAGCATATACCACTGAGAGAAATTGGTATTTAAATAATTGTTAAAACATCTTCTGGACACGCCCACAAAACATTCATTAGAAG
The DNA here is from genome assembly GCA_963921515.1 of Calotriton arnoldi. NCBI lineage: Eukaryota > Metazoa > Chordata > Amphibia > Caudata > Salamandridae > Calotriton > Calotriton arnoldi. Next base: position 1,994,902 of record CAWUFW010002888.1, read on the forward strand.
ATTCGAGTCTTTACTGTAAATGAACTAAACTTAAACGGGAGGCGCAGGCAAATTATTTTTAAAACGGCCATGACGCGGTTTCGTGATGCATTTAAAAGTATAAACCAGGGAAGAAATATCAGGAAAACAGATATTAGCCTCTGTGCATTATGTGGCATTTCATTGGAATTCTATCTTTCCTGCAACGCAAACATGATGTATGGGAGGTATTAGGAGTCAGATATTGGCATTTTACAAGAGACTCCTGTTACAGCTCCTGAGGGCGCGCGGAGGCAGCAGAAAGCCAGCAACGGTGACCTCCTGAGGGCCTGCATACATTACATCTCAACAGGTCAAAGGTCACTCAGCCTCTAGGACACTGGGAAAACAAGCGCGTGCGCACGCCTCGCGCGGCAGCAAGGGGAGAAAGGAGGATGCCTGCGTGATTCCCTTGCGGGAGCGAGCAGCAAAGCGCGATAATTGCTACCATATGGCGCCAGCTGCTCGCTCCCGCAAGTGAATCGCCAAACGTGCACGCGTTGCCATTGAAGGCAATGGAACGCGTGCACGTTATTGGCTGAAAAGCCAAAGCGATTCCAAAAGGTCTTTTTGCCTATGCAGCGCATGCGCGCTGCGTAGGCGAGACCTAAAAAGCGCAACGGGCAAAAGCCTCCAAAGACGGTTAACAAAGACTCCAGGAGGCTGAGATGACTTGATACTGAGCAGTGAGCTCGAGGAAGAGCTGGATAGCTGAAAGTAGGAGTCACCATCTTGAATAACAATTCAATAAAAGCAAGGCTGGAAGCAGACGTTAACTGGAAAACGGAGGAAAGGGGGGAAGACAGGCGAAGGTTCAAGAGGAAATCCATGAGCAAGGAATATGACAAACAGCTACTTTTGCGAAGAATTGTGAACCAAAGAGTACAAAAGTTACCTCCTTTTATAGGTCAGGAAACAGGAAATCGAGTCATCTCCATATTGGTTTTGGAAACAATTCTAGTAACTTGGAGGGAGATGGCAATCATTGTTTGGGACCGAAATAACCTTCTACATCAACCTCACTGAGGAACCCTGTGAAGGAGAAGACCTGGCTGGCCTATGGCACGGTATTTGTTGCCTGTAAGTAAACCCCCATAAAGAAGAATGGTGCAAACGAGGACAGCACCGGCAGGTAAGCCACCCCCGGGTAAATTGTGAGGAGGAATGTGACGACCTGCAGTGGGGGAAAAAGCATCAACTTGCCCCCCTAAAGCCCACTCGCTGGATAATGGAGGGTGGGAAGGCAGCTGCACCGGGAATCACGCAGTGGATTGACAATAGTAGGAAAATTACAGAGAAAAAAATCTAAAAACAATTTCCTTATATCATCACGCTTCACTCTACAATGCTGCATATCTTTCAAACTATTTACTATAATTTTAGGAAACACTAATGCTAAATTAAAAGTACTTGTCCAACTTATGGGTAGTGTGAAATGAACCGTTTTGTTGCACATGTGGTAAATAGTTTTAAACAAAGGAACAGTACCTAAAGAGGTAATGCTGTTTATCTCATAAGTATATGTCAGTCCAAACTCACTTTATTCAGCAGATTTTCGCCATTAAAGGTAAAATTAATACAAACATGTAAAATGAGTTTGAAAAAGAGAGGATAGTTAAGCTTTAAGACAATAAAATCACATTAGGAATATCATTAAAATTACATATTAATAAAATAAAAATGCATAGTCCAAGTAATACTTTCCGAATAGTGTCAAAGAATGAAAATGTTTCAGCAGTCAACAGCTCACTTATTCTCCTGGACAAACATATTCAGCACATGATTTTTCAGTCTCTTTTTCATTTTACCTGTTGCTTCTCTGGATCTTCAAACCAAAACTGAAGACCTTTAAGTTCACTGTATTTTTCAGGTTCCATTCTTTCCAAGTATGCCCATTCAGGAGCTGTGTATTTCTTTTTTGTCTTTCTCCGTCTTGTTGATTTACATGCTGTACTTCCTTTTGAGAATTTTTCAGCACCCACGTCAGGCTCTCCAGTAGGACTTTCTCTCATTTCTTCAGTTACATTTGAACCAAATGCAGATTTTTGTTTGCACAACTCTTCTTTTGAAAGTCTAATTTTAAGTTGGAACTTGTTAACTCTTGAGTTCTGACATGTTTGTCACCAGAATGATTTAATAAGGCGCTCTCCATCTCTTTGTACATTTTTCTAGATTATTAACCACTGTTCTGCTTGTACATCATGGCATACAACTGACCGTACAGAGGTGGTGGCACGCTGCTTCTGGTGGGAGATAGAGTGCACTGTGGCATCCAAACACTTGCAATAACCAAGGATCAGATCATCAGTAATACTGAGCAAGGCTGCTTATGAGACACTTGAACTCCTCATTAGCTGGCCCATTAGACGTTTATGAAGGCTTAGACCACTTCCTTGGTTTGGAGTATACTTCATACTCTACATTACCAGAGGGACTGCATCTGGCTGTTTCAAAGGAGTAGATATGCACACATTTGCTATTTCAACCAATCTCGATGATTGTGAGTGATAACGCCAGTGAAATTTCTCATATATCTCAATGCATCACAGATCACCTTCATGATATCATTCTTGAGGTGTTCCACCCTTGTCTGACTTGATTGTTAATGGCATTCCATATCTAGGGATCAAATCCCTGTGGAACAATTTTGCAACTGTCAGTTCATCACATCACATTGTTCGGTATGCACCACCACTATGATGTATCTTAGAATATTACATGGTGGCAGTTCCACAAAAATCAATCTGTGATCTAGTTAAAGGACCATGTTCCTTTGCCACATGACTCATGCCTACATGAGTTATCTTTCCAACAGTATTTTGCTGGCTCGCTGTACACCTCTTACTGTGGCTATTTGGATTATTTCGAAAGTGAGTGTTACTTCAGTATTGATTAAATGTATTAATCATTCAATCTCAAACCACATGTGTAAGACCATGAAAAAGCCTCTCTATCCGTAGTAAGAATGGATTTGGCAAGATACATCTTTCATCATTACTTTTCCTGCAACCATTCCAACTTTGTTCACGTTCGGGTGTTTCCCATTTTTTCTTTTCTTCATCTGGCTTCGCATCTTGTACTTCCCTAACTCAGACAATGTTTATATTGATACGCAAGTAAGAACAGGTGTTGGGTAAGTATTAACCTATGTCGGTAGAGTGTCCAGTGCTGTTTAGAAATGTGCAACTGTATATGCACAGGGACTCATTTATGAGGTTTTGACGTAGGGCAGCGCTGCAAGGAATCTTGCTGTGCTAACCTACGTCAAAACAAAAGTGCAGGAATGCGCTGTATCTATGAGATACGGCGCACTCCTGTCCTTTTACCCTGCGCTGGTGCACAATGGGCTGCCATGCGCCAACGCAGGTACCCTTGCGGGGCTGATTGACTTTGTGCAGGAAGGGACGCCTTCCTGCACAAGTGTCCCTTCCTGCACAAAACCAATCACAAGAGGCGATTTCCTTTTTCTATGTGTGCTACAGAATGCAGCACACATAAAAAAAGGCAAGCACAAGGAGAAATGGAAACATTCCTCCTCGTTGTGCCTTCCTAACGCCACCCCTGGGTTAGGTTCTGATGTATTCCCAGATTTACGATTTCTTGTAAATCCGGGAATGTGTCAGATTCCATGGGTGATGCGTGGGAACACCCACAGCAACAACCAAGCAACAACCATGGAACGCCCCTTTCACACAGTTTTCTGAATGAAAGGGGATCATATTTATAAGGCCATGAAAAGCCACGTTAAGTGGCTTTACGTGGCCTTATATATATGCCGTGGCACATTGTGCCATCGGAACGTCAAAAAAGGGACATTCCGGCGGCACATAATCTTTTCCTTTAGTGGAATCTACACTTCCATGTCCATTCGCAGAACGTTTTACAATTGCAATTTAAGATGGCAATCAGAAAGAAAACATTAAATCAAAAATTATTTGTTCATTTCTAATTGGTGTCCTAGCAGAGGTCATGAAACCACATTATGTCCACAATTGACCCAATTAATGCACAACTCCAAATGATTACTGTAAATTGTAACACTTTGAGCACAAGCAATGCAACAGTTTTTAGTAAGAGCAAGCAGCTCGACAAACTATGCAGTAAACACATTGCACAAATATGATGCTTCAACAATATAAGTTAATTTGGCAGACAGCATATCTCGCACACAAATGTCCATCAATGTCTCTTAAACAACGGTCATCAACAAATAGGACAGAATCAACCAAATTCAAAGTCACGTCTTGTATATCACGGTTGGTTTGTGTACAATTCTGTCACTTCCAAACAATAATGTTCTTCATCAACATTGTCAACATTATTTTTATTTTCTAATTCTGGAAGTGGCAAAAGAGTAGCAGGATTTAAAGTACTACATCTTCTGACTGACACATTTGGAGCTGTGAAAATGATTAACTCTATTTAGTCAATCTTGTATTAGTTTGTTTGTTGGGTTCAACCCAGTGGCACAAATACAGTTAAGTATGACCGAAAAAAGTATGATGGCTGCAAGAGTAGCTGCAATAGATTTCAAACATCCAGGCAGAGCAACAGCAATTGGATCTAGTTTCCAGAAATATCTGCAACAAGTTTTTTTCCACTGTTGTCCTGTGGAGTGAGAACATAAAGAGAGCACCTGTATCTTTCATGACAATACAAAAAATTGTCATATCACTATGGCCCACATTTACAAAAGAGTCACACAACGTTGCACAGCACCCAAAATTGCTGTGCTGCATTGTGTGACAGGGAGAGAACTGAAAAGCACCATTTCTACAGAGATATGTCTCTATTTGGCACTCTCCCTAGCCCTGGAGCATAAACAGTCTGCCAAGCAAGTGTGATGTCTAGACTAGGTTTTGTATGGGAAGGGTATCCTTCAAGCACAAAATACCATGCCTAGCCAAACTTTAAAGCTTTTCCCACTTTGAATGTGTGCTGTATAGTGCCAAACACATGAAATTGAAAAACATTGGGAGAAATGAAAACATTTATCCCTTTTAACAGCTGCTTTCAATTGATGTTATGTTTTTTGCTGCAAAACCCTGTCTGTTATTGCTAGTGAATCGGGTTTTGTGTCAAAAGCCATGGGTGGGTGCACATGAACACCCATTTATCACCCATGTAACGCTAACATAGAAAAACAAGCCAACACTTTGTCCTGGTTTGTGTTACTTTAACCAACTTTCAGGCACCAAACAAGTTTTGTGCTGAAAAGTAAATCCCCAAAATTGTTTTGTGAACGTTTGCATCACTTTTAGCAAAATGTTTGTAAATCTAGCCCAAAGTTTCAGTCTCCATAATGACTTAACAGTTAAGGAAAATTTGGGTATCTACTGGCAACAGTAGCCCACCATTCCCAAGAACACTCTTACACCACTGGGTGTATGAGGTAGACTCATTCTCAGAATTGCAGTGATGCAGTTTTTGGACACCTTCCTCACTCCTTTCTGAACCTGATATCCCAAATAAGTAACTTCTGTCTAGCAGTACTTTAATATTGTTGGTGAGATCTTGTGTCCTGCTTCAGCCAAATAATTTAACAAGGATGTGGTGTCCAATTTCCAAACTTCTTTCGTGTCTGCAGCAATCATAACATCCTCAACATATTGGACCAGAACTGATTCACATTGGGCCACATGCATCAAAGTCAGGATTTGCGAATCCTAAATAGCGAATTTTAAGAAATTGCTATTTAGTATTTGCAAATCCCTATGCATGTAGGAATCGCAAAACAAATTGCGATTCCTACAAATTCCTTAATTGCGACTCGCAAATTGCGAATCGCAATTAAGGAATTGCTTCCCATTCATTCCTATGGGCCTAGAGGCACATAGGAATGAATGTGAATTGCATGCGCAATTTGTGAGTACCAAATAGGTACTCGCAAATTGCGCATGCAATTTCAAGGGTGCAAGGGTGCCAAAAGGACACCCTGTTGCACCCCTGAAATTGAGATGTTACCACATGTTGTGCACATACATGCCCCAAGGGCATGTGTGTGTGTAACATGAAACTTTGAAAAATGCACTTTAGTGCATTTTTCTAAGTTTTTGCAAATTACCATCAAGTTCAAATTGATGATAATTTGCAATCCCTAATTGTGAATTCGCAATTTGGAATTGCATCATGCATTGCATTTAGGGAATCGCAATTTGCGATTCCCTAAATGCATTCGCAATTTAAGTAATCGCAAATTTTGCGATTACTTAAATTGCGAATTTGCATTTGAGTTGATGCATCCCAAATGCAAAAATACCGGTCGCCCGTTTGCGATCGGTATTTTCGTTGATGCATGTGCCCCATTGTCTCTATATCTTTCTTGAGAACTTGTGCTTATTTTGATGGTGATTCTCAATATCAGTGAGGTAATCTTTCCAAAGACCAGGACTTTATTTTTAAATTTGAAAGCAAAAACATACTGGATGTCCTCAGGAAGAGGAATAGAAAACAATGCTGAACTTAAAACAATTATTGTAAACCACTTGGAATCTGCTGAAATTTGAAACAGTATCATTGCTGGATTTGGGACAGCTGGACATCATGCGACCATTATATCATTAATTGTTCTTAAATCCTGTACAATTCTCCAATTTCCATTGGCTTGTAAATCCCTACTATATGAGTAATACATGGGCTTCCGAAAATACCCCTCAAGATACCCTGTGAACTTCTTGATCACTGGTGTAATTCCTTCCTCAGCTTCATGAGAAAGTGTGTACTTTGGTATATGTGGAAAGATCTCTCCCTGTTTTAATGTAACCTGCACTGGCTTAGGACATTTAATACGCCCAATGGCTTTACTTGGCAAAACCCAAACCTCCCTTTTTACAGGGTGTCTGAAATCTGGAGGTATGTCCTCTTCTGTGAGAACTAGAAACAAATTGACTTTTGCTGACTGATTTAAATTTCAATTTAACATCTGGGTCATATGTCTGAATGTAGATACCATGTGGTGTACAATGAATGACATAATTCAATTTACAAATTAAGGGTCAGATGTACGACGCTTTTTAGCGTGTGCAAACGGGTCTTAGACCTGTTTGCGCACGTTAAAAAGCATGGGTCCGTGTACAAACAGTATTTTGCGAGTGGCAATTAAATTGCGAATCACAAAATAGTGTTTTGCGACTCGCTATTAGGAAGGGAAACTCGCTATTAGGAAGGGGCGTTCCCTTCCTAATAGTGACCGCAAAGCTATGTACCAATGTTTTTCTACCGCAATTGCGGACGCAAAACACTCGCAAATTACCACCTACTTCAAGTAGGTGGTAATGCATTTGCAAATGGGAAGGGGTCCGCAGGGGACCCCTTCCACTTCGAAAATGCGTGCAATATTATTTTTTAAGGGCAGGCAGTGGGCTCGCAAATTGCGAGAGGCTCATTGATACTAATGAGCCTCGCAATTTCCGACCCCATTGGGATTCGCAAACAGTGTTCAACAGATTGTTGTACATGCCAAATCGCGCCTCCCAAATTGTGAGTCGCAAATGCGACGCAATTTGCAAGGCGCTATTTGGCAGGTCGTACATCTGGCCCTTAATCTTGACCCAGCAGAGTTACATGACTTGTTTTATTAAGCATAAACTCATGCTTATCTGTAACTGAACCAATCTTTACTGGAACACAGGCTGAACATTTATGAACCACTTGTTTATTTGAAATGCCTACAGATTGTACTTCTTTTCCTGAGTGGGTTAGGTCAGGAACTTCCAGTGGTCTAACTGTGGAATGGGTAGCACCATTATCAACTAGGAAGAACATGTGTTAACCATTAACTGTACCTTCCACATATTATGGCCCACTCTTGCATACCTCAAAAACTGCACCAAGCATGCAGTACTCTTCCCCCCAGAGGCACCCTCATTGTGTCTGAATCGGTCCTTGTGGTACCCCTGGGGTAGCTACAAATTGTGAAAATGAATCACTAACAATCACTTGTTTTGCAAGTTGTTGTGTTGAATTCTCATGCACCTGTAAGTCTGTGGAAAAAATATATCACCATTATATAACTGTGGCTGTAAGGGTAAGTGCAATGGTAAGGATGGTGCTGAAGGCATAGCTCAGCAGTGTTTTCTGCACATGCGTCTGTTGAGCTGAGGCCATCGACACTATCATTGTCCCATTTTGTGACATTAAAGTTATTACAGGTCCCAGCTGCATTTCATTTGAGAAAGCTGAACCCATATATTTATTCTACATTTTCCTGTGCAATGTGCACTTTTACCACATTTTTCACAAGATCACTGGGGGAAAAATGTTGTTGACAAGAACATTGTGTCAAAAATATAATTTACCACAATATAGTGATCCTGTACTTGGATGACACTGTGCTAATCCTATGCTTAAGAACTTTGCTAAATAAACTAACATTTGGACTGCAGCTTGTGTTGTAGGGTGCTCTATACAGGAGCTGCTCTCCACCTAAACTTGGTAACTACCCAGAGTTCTCTGCTTCTTTTTTGAATAATTTATGTGGCACTCTAAGCCTGAAAAGGTATTGTGCTCCCTTGTGTCTGGACAAAGCTAAACCTTTCTGAAGAGCTACACCGATAGCGAACATGTGTCAGGGGTTGCTTTTGTTCATTCCAGTGTGGCTTGGACGTTATCTTACCAATCCAAAGCTGTAATACTGTGCCTGGAGTGGTAAAAGGTTTTTATCATTTTACAGCTTTCGTGGATGGCACTCTGCTAATCCTATGCTTAAAAACGTTGCTAGAAAAACAGACGTTTGAGGTGAGCAAATTCAGAGTATTGGTCGTGTTGTAGGGGCTCTATACAGGAGCTGCTCTCCATCTAAACTTGGGAACTACCCAGAGTTCTCTGCTTCTTTTTTGCACAATTTATGGAACACTCTAAGCCTGAAAGAGTATTGTTTTGATTTATACAGAGTGCTCCCTTGTGTCTAGGCAAAGTTAAATCTCTCTAAAGAGCTATAATGACAGAGAAACACGAGTCATGGGTTGCTTTTATTCATTCCAGATTTGCTTGGATGGTATTTTACCAACCAAAAGCTGTAATACAGTGCCTGGAGTGGTAAAAGTCTTTTGCCATTTTACAGTTCAGCATGGATGGCACTGTGCTAAAAGACTTTGCCAGAAAAATAGACATTTGAGGTGAGCAAATGCAGAAGTCTCTGGTGTTGTAGGGTGCTCTATACAGGGGCTGCTCTCCACCTATTCTTGGGAATTACCTAGAGCTTTCTGCTTATTTTTTGCATAATACTTGATTTATAGTTTTAATCCAGTTCGATCACCAACCATGAAGCCACCCAACGCGTTTCGGCGTCTCACAATCCTTGATCACGGGTTGGGGTACAATGTGATAGACAACGTAGAAATAGACATAAGTGACAAAATATAAAATGGGTGAGGGCTCACAAATACAAAGGAAAATATGGCATCCATCTTGTAGTGTTGTTACACATCACAAAACACTAAACAATGCATTGATTGGACATGCTTGACAACAAGGATTTCAATCTGCCACATACAATAATGAACATGCATAAACAGTTAGATATACACCAAATACCATTCCAAAATTATGCATGACAAATAATGAAATCCCAGAAATACTGTACAAAATTCAGAGGAGGCTAGTCACTTCACTACGTGTAAATAAATATTAGAATTATTGTATGTGGCACGTCGAAATCCTTGCTGTCATGCATGTCAGATCAATGCAGTGTGTAGTGTTTTGTGAGGTATAACAACACTACAAGATGTCCGCCATATTTTCCTCTGTATTTGTGAGCCTTCACTCACTTGTTATTTTGTCAATTATGCCTATTTCTACGATGCATATCAAATTGCAACTCAACCCTTGATCAAGGCGTCTGAGATGCCAAAACTCATCTGGTGGCTTCATGGCTGGTGATAGCACTGGATTAAAACTGTAAATCGAGTTCGTGCCTTATCTTTTTGTTGCACTGGAGTGCGCTTCTCCATTGGAGGTGGAGAGTATATATATAGCCTACTGGCGGTCGCCAGTAGGTAGTTATAGTTAGGACCTTGTTTCTATTCAAAAAGCGTTTTTTCTTTTGCCAATATCTTTGGCGCTGGTTGACGAATCTTCGCCAAATTTTCAAAACTAATGGTTCACTCAGGTCAGGTCCTGTCCTGAAAGTTTCGGAGTGATTCATCAAGCGGGGGCCGAGAAAAAAAAAAGGGAGTCCCAAAATGCATTTTCCCCATGTTAATTTCCGTAGCCCGAACTGCTGAATGGAATTACACCAAATTTGGCAAAAAGGTAGCTCTTGGTTCAGAAAGCGCCCTTTTTTTAAAATGGTGTAAATCTGTTCAGTAGTTCCTGAGAAATTCAAAAAATAAAAATATTGATATCTGAGCACCGAGGAGGCTTCACGAACCCTCCTGAGCATGAGCTTCATTCTGATTGGCTGCCAACACTCCAAACCAGGAAGCGCTGGCAGCCATCTTGTGACTCAGTAACCGAGTCACAAGAAAACAGTAAAAAAAAGATGAAAAACAAGAAAAGGGGGCAGGGTAGAAACACCCTGACTCCCTAGGCCTGCTCAGGGGGTCCCACAAGGACCCCCAGGGCCCAAAAAAGCATTTGTTCTAAAATAAAATTGGCCGAATTCGCGCAAGGTGCGCGAATCCGTCTGAATCTTTTTTTTTTTTAAACGAAGCGCGGGCTCCTGCGCTTCATTATCTATAAACCCCCGGGTGGGCCAGGTCCCAGGGCAATGTGGAATTATATGGTGGGGGCCCACGGTGGCCCCCGCAGCCCCAGGGACTGTCACCTCCCCGGGGTTTTATGCATAATGTGCGGGGGGCACGTGGCCCTCCCGCAGCCCCGGGGACTGCCACCTCCCCGGGACTTGTATAATAATGCGTGGGGGGGCTCCTTCCCCCCCCACGCTGCCCCGGGGACTGCCACCTCCCCGGGGAATTCATTATTATCGGCAGGGGGGCCTCACAGGCCCCCCAAACCCCAGGGACCGCCATCTCCCTGGGGCTTAAATTAATATAAAAAAGTGTGGGGGGGCTTCTTCCCCCCCACACTGCCCTGGGGACCACCACCTCCCCGGGGCATACACTAATTTAAATGTGGGGGTCCGTATCGACCCCTGGCCCCAGGGACCACCAGCTCCCCGGGGCTTTGAAAATGTAGGGAGGGGGGCTGCGCGTCCCCCCTCCTGGAGCCCTTGATGGCCCTAGGGACTGCCACCCCCCAGGGCCGGCTCCTGAAATGTACCGGGGTGCCCACCCCCGGGACATTGTCATTTGCTATGGCAGGGCAGGAGCACAGCTCCCGCCCTGCCATAGCAAACACTGCTTTGCTTCGTTGAAGAGAGAGCAGGGAACCTGCTCTCGCTTCAACAAAGCAAATCAGGATTGCTTTTGGGCAAGGGGAGCTGCATGTTAGCAGCTCCCCTTGCCCAAAAGCAATGCCGGCTCCCGCAGGAGGCGGGGAGCCGGCAGGGACCGTGGGGCATTGGGGCTCCCCCCATGGTCCCCAACGCTGAGGGTCGGCCCCAGGGGATGCGGTCCCCGAGGCCAGAAGAGGACCTCAGGACACAAGTGGACTTCATCCCCCGAGCAGCAGTGCTCCAGGAGGTGCATTTGCAGAGTGGTGTGAAAAGGGGGCGTGGCCTAGGACCACTCTCTGCAATCCAGCTGTGTGGGGCTTACTGGAGGTACCTGGTGGGCTAGTTGGCCCCCAGGGACCCTCATGAGGAAAGGGGTCTTCATCCCCCAACTACGAGCGCGCCAGGAGGCGCGTTTGCAGATTGGTGGAGAAAGGGGGCATGGCCTGTGGTCACCTCTCAACAATACCATTGTCGGAGGCCCAGCACCCTTTCTCCACCACTCTGCAAATGCGACTACTAGTTAAAGAAGCATTTGCAATGTAATAGGTTTCGCATTCGCGAGAGTTAGAGCTATTGGCGTTGTAAATGTAAAAGTTTTTTACTAATGTTTTTTGGTGTAGAGTGGATGTACGTTGTGTGTAGTGGAATTATGTGGTATGTTGTGCAGTGAAATTATGTGAATAGAAAATATGTGGTATTTAGTGCATAGAAATTATGTGGAGTGGGATTATGTTTTTTGGAGAGTAATTATGTGGTATTGTAGTCTGTGTTGTGGAGTGGTAACCTCTGCTTTAGTCTTCCTCGTTTCCAAAACTATAAACTCAATGAGACACAATAAAAGAAGGAACCACTGAGGAGCACTTCTGGACCTCGTCAGAGGTATGAGCATGGCCACTGGAATTATGTGACTGTTCGGCTGCACAATTTTCACATAATTAAACATTTTCGGCATTTGCCAAATATTCCATCATCTGCTGCCTAATCTGCAGATTTGAACAAAAAAGCCTTGTTTCTAGCTCAAACGCCTCAAATGTTCCCAAAAATGCAGCGTCATGTGTTATAGCGTGGTGGAAGGCCCTTTGCAAAGCTGGAATGGTCACATCTTACTTATTGCAAAATGTGGGTGTTAAACTGGTACTAATAGTGCACAAACCTCTCTTCTTTCTGTGCCTCTCTTGCCTCTTTCTGCATTTCTCTTGCTTCTTTCTGCACGTTTCTTCCTCTTTCTGCACCTCAATGTCTTCTTTCTGCACTTCACTTGCCTCTTTCTGCACTTCTCTTGCCCCTTTCTGCACCTCACTTGCCTCTTTCAGTACCTCTGTTGGATTTTTCTGCAGATCTCTTGCCTCTTTCTGCACCTCCCTTGCCTCTTTCTGCACCTCTCTTGCCTCTTTCTGCACTTCTCGAGCCTCTTCCTGCACCTCACTTCCTTCTTTCTGCTCCCCTCTTGCCTCTTTCTGCACCCGTCTCCCCTCTTTCTAGACTTCTCTTGCCTCTTTCTGCACCCATGTTCCCTCTTTCTGCACCTTTCCTGCCTGTTTCTGCACCTCTCTCGCCTCTTTCTGTTCCTCTGTTGCTTTTTTCTGCACTTCTCTTGCTCTTTCTGTACCCTTTGTGCCTATTTCAGCACCTCTGTTGCTTCATTCTGCACTTCTCTTCTTTCTTTCTGCACCCCTCTTGCCTCTTTCTGTACCTCTTTTGCCTCTTTGTGCACCTCTCCTACCTTTTTCTGCACCCCTTTTGCCACTTTTTGCACCTCTGTTGGTTCTTTCTGCACTGCTCTTGCTTCTTCTGCACCTAACTTGCCTTTTTTTTGTACTTCTATTGCTTCTTTTTACACCTCTGTTGCTTCTTTCAACAATTCTCTTGCCTCTTTCTACACTTCTCTTCCTTCTTTCTGCACCCCTACTGCCTCTTTCTGTACCTCTCTTGCCTCTTTGTGCACCTCTTCTACCTCTTTCTGCACCCCTCTTTCTTCTTTTTGCACCTCTGTTGGTTCTTTCTGCATTTCTCTTGCTTCTTTCTGCACGTTTCTTCCTCTTTATGCACCTCACTGTCTTCTTTCTGCACTTCACTTGCCTCTTTCTGCACTTCTCTTGCCCCTTTCTGCACCTCACTTGCCTCTTTCAGCACCTCTGTTGCTTTTTTCTGCAGATCTCTTGCCTCTTTCTGCACCTCCCTTTCCTCTTTCTGCACCTCTCTTGGCTCTTTCTGTACTTCTCTTGCCTCTTTCTGCACTTCTCGAGCCTCTTTCTGCACCTCACTTGCTTCTTTCTGCACCCCTCTTGCCTCTTTCTGCACCCCTCTCCCCTTTTTCTGCACCTCTCTTGCCTCTTTCTGCACCCTTGTTCCCTCTTTCTGCACCTTTAATGCCTGTTTCTGCACCTCTCTTGCCTCTTTCTGTTCCTCTGTTGCTTTTTTCTGCACTTCTCTTGCTCTTTCTGCACCCTTTGTGCCTATTTCAGCACCTCTGTTGCTTCTTTCTGCACTTCTCTTATTTCTTTCTGCACCCCTCCTGCCGCTTTCTGTACCTCTTGTGCCTCTTTGTGCACCTCTCCTACCTTTCTCTGCAACCCTTTTGCCGCTTTTGGCACCTCTGTTGGTTATTTCTGCACTGCTCTTGCTTATTTCTGCACCTAACTTGCCTTTTTCTGTACTTCTATTGTTTCTTTTTACACCTCTGTTGCTTCTTTCAGCAATTCTCTTGCCTCGTTCTACACTTCTCTTCCTTCTTTCTGCACCCTTACTGCCTCTTTCTGTACCTCTCTTGCCTCTTTGTGCACCTCTCCTACCTCTTTCTGCACCTCTCTGGCCTCTTTTTGCACCTCTGTTGGTTCTTTCTGTACTACTCTTGCTTCTTTCTGCACCTCACTTGCCTCTTTCTGCACTTCACTTGCTTCTTTCTACACCTGTTGCTTCTTTCAGCAATTCTCTTGCCTCTTTCTGCACTTCTCTTGCTTGTTTCTGCACCTCTCTTGCATCTTTCTGCACCTCTGTTGCCTCTTTCTGCACCTCACTTGCTTCTTTCTTTACCCCTCCTGCCTCTTTCTGCACTTCTGTTGCATCTTTCTACACCTCTCTTGACTCTTTCTGCTCCTCGCTTGCCTCTTTGTGCACCCTTCTTCCCTTTTTTGCATCCCTCTTGCCTCTTTCTGCTGTTCTCTTGCCATTTTCTACTCCTCTGTTGCCTCTTTCTGCACCTCACTTGCCTCTTTCTGCACTTCTCTTGCTTCTTTCCACACCTTTGTTGCTTCTTTCAGCATTTCTCTTGCCTCTTTCTGCACTTCTTTTGCTTGTTTCTGCACCTCTCTTGCGTCTTTATGCACCTCTGTTGCCTCTTTCTACACCTCATTTGCTTCTTTCTGCACCCCTGTTGCCTCTTTCTGCATCCCTCTTTTCTCTTTCTGCACCTCTCTTCCCTCTTTCTGCACCCCTGTTCCCTCTTTCTGCACCTTTCCTGCCTATTTCTGCACCTCTCTTGCCTCTTTCTGTACCTCTGTTGGTTCTTTCTGCACTTCTCTTGCTCTTTCGCCACCCTTCGCGCCTTTTTCAGCACCTCTGTTGCTTCTTTCTGTACTTCTCTTCCTTCTTTCTGCACCCCTCCTGCCTCTTTCTGTACCTCTCTTGCCTCTTTGTGCACCTCTTCTACCTCTTTCTGCTCCCCTCTTGCTTCTTTTTGCACCTCTGTTGGTTCTTTCTGCACTGCTCTTGCTTCTTTCTGCACCTCACTTGCCTCTTTCTGCACTTCTCTTGCTTCTTTCTACACCTCTGTTGCTTCTTTCAGCAATTCACTTGCCTCTTTCTGCACTTCTTTCTGCACCCCTGTTGCCTCTTTCTGCACTTCACTTGCTTCTTTCTGCACCTCTGTTGCCTCTTTCGGCACCTCTGTTTCTTCTTTCTGCACTTTTCTTGCCTCTTTCTGCATACACAGGGCTACTTTTAAGCTGACCTCAGGCTCAGCAGTGCACACATGCAAGTGCAGAAAAGGGCTGCTGGCCTCTAAACTGCCATGCCCTATTATATGCTAGGGACTTAGAGGTAGTTTTAATCCCCCTGCCCTATTATGTACTAGGGCCTTACAGGGGAGGTCATGCCAATCACAGGGGTACCCCAACCCATAGTGTACCCTAGTGGATGTAGGTGTTTTCACTGTATTCTAAGTGCCTTTCAGCATAGCATTGGCTCCGGACCTGGTTAGTCAGAGTCAGTAACCACCAGTACCAGTCAGCAAAAAGTTGGGGGCAGGGGATGACTTTGCAACAAGGCCTCTTTCTGCACCTCTGTTGGTTCTTTCTGCATATCTATTGCTTCTTTCTGCACCTTTCTTCATCTTTCTGGACTTCTGTTGCCTCTTTCTGCAGTTCTCTTGCTTCTTTCTGCACTTTTCTTCCTCTTTCTGCACATGTCCTACCTCTGTAGGCATAGTTAGAAATTAGCATTTAAAAAACCTTTGAAATTCACTGAAAAAAACATAGGTTTCAGGGACCTTATAGTTAGAAATTATAATTTAAAAAACCTTTGAAATTCACAGAAAAAACCATAGGTTTCAGGGACGTTATAGTTAGAATTTAGCATTTAAAAAACCTTAGAAATTCACTGAAAAAACCACAGGTTTCAGGGACGTTATAGTTAGTTGGACATTTCACTTGTACAAAAGCAAAACCATAGAAATTCGGCCGTTATAGTTAGTTGAGCTAACTATAACTCGCGCCCCCGCAATGCACGACTGATGACATCACATATTACATCATTCATGACATGGTCAGTGACATCACTGATGTCATCATCCACGTGATAATCTGATGCACCTCCTCACACCCTAATATAACCTTTGATACACCCACTCTAAAATACAGACCTCTATTTTCAAAACCATAGACACACCAATACCTGTTACTACATACCCATTCACCCATACAGTCACTCATACATGCAGTCACTCATATATACAGCACTATCATATGCACTCATACACCTATACAGACACTCACACACCACCACTCACCCATAGAGTTACTCACACACCTAGTCAGTCATGCAAAAAATCAATCACACTCCCATTTACTCACCTATACAGTTATACACACACCACCTCACTTATTCATACAGATACTAACACACTTACTCTCTTATACAATCACTGATACAAGCACACACTCATCAATACAGCCACTCTGAAAATCACTCACTCTCACATACAGTCAATCAA